>JBBBDQ010000175.1:1065000-1345000 GCA_037127315.1 Ascarosepion bandense | reverse complement strand
AGTCAGTCTGGTTTGAAAAGGTTAAATTGGCAAGTGATCTCAAAAGTGACATACAATCTGCTGTTTACTGGGGCAAGAAATGATTTGTTAATTTTGATGCCTTCAAAACAAAATTGCTCTCTACTAGTTATCTGAGAAACCCATTTCTGCTTTCATGCATGGCTGATGCTAACCTCTAAGATAGTAACTCATTGCTCTTTCTCGGGCTAACGTTCTCTGCTTATATGAAATGGAAAGATTATATTGAATCTAGAATATTATATTTCTAGGTCTACCGCTAAAAAAGTTGGTTCACTGTGTTAGACATTTTTTCTCTCTAGAATCTAACTTACATATAAATCTACCATTCATCTTTGCTTTGAAAATTGCTGCCACATATCGTGCTTGTGCTGCATATTTAAATATTTTTGATAAAAATCCAAATGAATCTGCAATGTTATTGGTCCTGAGTTGATGTCACACCTTCAGTCACTGCTATAATGTAGCTTTCCTGTGCCTTTTTCTATAAATACTTTCATGATAATTTTTCTGATAATCTTTGCTCTATGTTACGTAGATTTTATGAATTTACATAAAGTACTAGATTGACAACAAGGTTTCATTGTTTTACAGTTAAATTGGCTCGATATAATCATAATTTTTTTGCTAACTATTTCTTTCCTTGAACTTTTCACCGGTAGAACTCTCATTCAGATTCTTGCTTTCCATTCAACTTTGGTCTCTAAAAATTTAAATGCAATGTTTTAATTATTTACTGCCTCCTTGATTCCTCTTCTTTTATTGTTATCACTCATTAATAATGAGCATAGAGGCTCCATAGTAATCTGCATTTGTTAAGTGATTTGTGTTACAGATGCCCTTTTTTAGGAAATGCTAAAAATAGAAATTATTATAACAAGCCACATGTATTGTGACTGGTGTAAATATATGTCATAATAGAAAGATCTCTTTTATTTGATTTGGTTCTCAAATAAAAAAGACAGTGGTAGAATTTCCTTTTTATGATCTAGAAGACACAGGAAATAGTAAAGACTTTCTTCAAAGAAGCTGTCTACCTATATAAATGAAAGGGCTGATTTGACATGCCAGTTTAATTCACTTGCAGATGATTTCACTACCATAGAAAAGATCAAAGACCTGACCCTCACTCACAATGACCAGTCTTTGCACAGACTCACCAGTAAAAGTGTCATTTCTATCTTTTAATATTTGTGACCATGACTACTGTTTACTTTCTGCTGGAGATAATATTATCTTTTATTTTTCTCTGGTTTGATTTAATTCTTAAATCTCCTCTACCATGAATCAATATTATTTTAAATGTTTAATTGTAATATATTTATATTTTTACTTTGCAAATAAATTATTTTAAATGTTATAAAATTCTAGCATTGATAATATTTCTTTATTCTCTTTCTCTTTCACCTTCTTTTATCTCTTTTTTCTTCTCACAACTTTGACAAAATGGGAGCTCTCCTATGCTTTGATGTTTATTTCAAAACAAAAATATCAATTAAGCTGTCTTAAATAAAACAAATAATTTTCTCATTCAATGTTAATTTTACAATAACAAAGAAAGCAATTCATATTTCTCTTCAGATATTTTTTTTTGATAAAACTGACTTTGTATTTGTGTTTGTTTAAAGAATTATTGAAGAATTTCTTTCTTCATTCGATTTGGATGAAAAATTTCACTTATTAAAAATCAGAGTTATTGCAATGAGCTATATATTTTGATTTAATCATTTATGCAAATATAAAAAAAGTTGAAGTAACATTAAACCTACTGCAGTACTATTAATAGCAATGACATGATTATTGGACATATTTATACATTGTACATGAACCCAGGTAAAGGGCTATACATAGTTTATTAGCAAATAAACCTGAGAGTCAATCACCAGTACTGAACACTTGAATAGCAAGCATATAGTGGTTATTTAAGATTATGAATTTATGATGCAGTACTAATTACCATATATGAACGAATAAGATTTTTAACTGGGCAAGTTGAAAAAAGTGTTGAATGTCAGTACCAGACATCGTAGCTATGCCACTAAGCTAGATAATGGTCTTGTCCTACAGTTTTGTGAATCAGCACACACTAGAGAGAGTGAACTAGAAATAAATATTCTTTTCTAATTAAGGAAGGACATGTTCATTATGGGAGCAGAATGTCTGAATATTTAGATCTTGTTGCAAGCATACTTATGTAATATAAACCTACATCCTGGTGTGGGACTAAATACTAAATATTTAAGATATATATTTCTAGGTGAATAATCATTTCAGCAGAAATTAAACATAATGTTTTGTGTGGAGCACAAAAAAAGAAGAGAGCTGTAAAGGAGAAAGAGAAAATAGAAAGACTTCCAAAATTAACATTGTGGCTCAACATAGGTGCAATGACAGCCACTCATACCATTCCTTCAGATATAGCATCCACATCAGCATCCACTCTAGAAATATCAGTCAATAGTACTGTTTTTTTCAGATATAGCATCCACATCAGCATCCACTATAGAAATATCAGTCAATAGTATTGTTTTTTTCAGATATAGCATCCACATCAGCATCCACTCTAGAAATATCAGTCAATAGTACTGTTTTTTCAGATATAGCATCCACATCAGCATCCACTCTAGAAATATCAGTCGATAGTACTGTTTTTTCAGATATAGCATCCACATCAGCATCCACTCTAGAAATATCAGTCAATAGTACTGTTTTTTTCAGATATAGCATCCACATCTACATCCATTGCTGCTACCAATCATCCATTTTCAGCAGATATACCATCATTGCCTGTTGCTACTGGTGGTATTTTACAAAAAATACTCAAATCTGTAACAATAAAAAAGCTTACACTCCAGTAGACAGATCCAGGGTTATGGAACATTAATGATACTAAAACAATAGATTATTGAATTTGTAGTGAGCACTCATCATGTCAGAATCATAAGAGCAATCTTTCAAACTCATAAAAAGTGTATAAAACTGAAAATATAAAGGCAATATATTTATCAAACAATTCATTTAAACATGAACTGTGGAATGGTAAGTGCGTAAAATATAAATGACTACTCTATTTACCTCACAAGTTTTTTTGTACTGCTTTGTATGTTGCCTATTGTCCAAAAGAATCACCTTTTGCTACATCAGGGTTCAATAACTGGAAGCACGGCAATGCTATAATAGAACATAAAGATAGAAAATATCGAAAGTGCATGGCAGCATATTTAATAAGGCATAAAGAAACTGAAAGTGTAGATTCTTTATTGCTTGAGCAACATCACTCAAAGCAGAAATATTGGCATAAAGTATTGGTATATGTGTGCTTCTTTTAATTTGCTTTCTTGCCTTCAGAGGTTTGCCATTTTGTGGAGAAAAACAGTTTATTGGGTCAGCAAAAATTGGCAACTATTTAAGTACACTAGTGCTGCTGAGTGTATTTGACCCTTTCTTGGAAGAACATCTCAGAATGTACAGGAATCCGAGAAAAAGGAATCCGTCATATTTATCTGCAAATTCTTATGAAGAAGTTATTGAATTAATGGAACAACAGGCTCTTTGTATTGTTCTTGAAAAAGTAAAAGAGTCAAAGTATTATTCAATAAGTGTATATTTCATTTCAGACATCACACACACAGACCAACAAACATTTACTGTCAGATACATTAAAGGCTGTGAGCCTGTGGAATGTTTCTTGATGTTCACCCCCATCTTTTTCCAAGGGGCAAAGGATCTAACTGACACTGTTGTGGATTTTTGAAATGAAAACAAAATTCCACTATCAAACTTCCAAGGTCATTCACATGATAATGCTTCAAATATGTCTGGATGATATACTGGATTGCATTTGTCAACTCATTGAGTTTGCCATCTATGTCCCCTGTGCTGGACACAACCTGAACTTGGTAAGAGTAAAGGCAACAGAATTTTGTCTATATACTGTAAAATTCTTTGAGTTTGATCAGCATCTACATTCATTTTTTGCTGGTTCTACTCATTGCCAGAATATATTGACATTGCCTTTTAGAAAAGGTTTTGTGGTCAAGTAGTTACCCCTTTTCAATGCTGTTCATGCTCTGTATAAGTGTTTTGAGAAAATAAAATATGCACTGGATTCACTATCAACTGACAATTAAAGAAATACAAGGAAATACAAGGTGAGATTTTCTGGGTGAGAGCACATTATTTGGTGTGAACAACAATCTGAACAAAGCCAGCATGCTATAATGGCTTGTGATTTTGAACTAGCAAAACCATCAACAGCTCTTCAAAGAAAGCCATCAACCCAATTTCAATCACAAGGCTTGGATTAACCTGTGATATGGCTTTCAAGCACTTTACAAAGGTGCCATATGCAATGATTGCCTCCTTTATACTGATAACATCAAGAAGTTACCTGACAAATCAACCATGGTGAGATTTGAAACTGGGCTCCATGCTTAGAAAATGAACATTCTAACAACTCAGTTATGCACCCATATCTCAATAATACTCAAATTTTACCCCTCTCATTACTACACTTCTCTTTACCCACAAATCATTTATTATTATTTATTACAAGCAGTATAGCCCAACGTTGCTCGGGTGTAATGAAAGCTTTAAAACTAATCCATGGTCATGGAGCTCAGACTCTTTGGATGTTGGCACGAAACACTAAAAAGCAATAGTTGTTTCCAGTTAAAGTGAAACCGTAGACTGAAAGAAAAATGAATGGTTGTAAGTCAAATTTTGATTTCCTGGTATCGATATCAAATAAGTTTTTTTGTCGTAAACTGAATTTTGAAGGCTAAATAAGTCCTCTGATTAAATGGTATTATGGCTGAGACTAAGAACTACAACTATACCTACTTAGAGCCAAAGCCAAAGCAAAAGCTAAAATAAAAGGGCTGGAAAAAATACAGACATACAGGCAGATAAACAGACACACACACAAACATCTTGCCTTTTATATATATATTATCGATTTTCTGCACTATTGTAAGAACTGCAACCTTGAAACTTCTGAATATCAAATTTGATTAAAATCGGACCACTTCTTTTATAACCCGATTTTTTTTTATTATCGATTTTCAATATTTATCCGGGGTACCTTGATACAAAACCTAGCTAAGAACACTCGCAGATGCTTATAGTACAACTGTGTAAATTTTCAAGAAAATTGGTTCAGCCATTTCGAAGTCCATAGGTAACGGACACACACGCACACAGACAGACAGACAGACAAACACACACACACACACACACACACACACACACACACACAGACAACGTTCCATTTATAAATAAGTTTAGAATAGATTTAGATTATTATTTATTAAAAAATAAAAATTATAATAAATGTATCATAATAAAAATTATGAACATGAAAATATTATGCTTTTAATGAATTAAATATATTCTAGAATCATTATTATAATTCTGATAATAATGTTATAATACTTACTGTATATCTACTTTTGCAGCCACCTGTAAACTGATAATTTCTCATTTCAGAAATAAAACAAAATTATAAAAAAACCACTTTACTCTGCTGAATAATTCTTGCTTTTATATCTTTGGTATGAAAGGTTGCAGGATGATTATTTGCAAAGAAAGTGTAATCAGTAAACTGAATTAAAATTCTGGTCAAGTTTGGATGTATTTACTTGCACTAATAATACATATCTTTTTCCAAGATATATATCTGCCTCTCTCCCTGATAATGAACTAGCCACTGGGATATGATGGCTCAGTAAGAAGAGTGCAGTCAAGTAAAAAATGACTTTTCTGCTTCTCTCTCTCTCTCTAGAGAGGGAGAGAGAGATGGTATGGGCTCAGTACATCACTCTGATGGTCTCCAGGAGCAACAAAAAAATACTTATCCACCACATGATCAAGGCAAAGACAAAAGAAAAAAGTGATGTATTTATTAAGCTTAGTTTGAAAATCTCAAGGAATAGAGGAAAAGAGAGATTGTGTTAGACCTTTTACTTTCTTCTGTTTCCTTGAATGCAGTTGTTTTTATTGTGTTTTTTTTTTCTCAGTTTCCTTCCCTCTCAGTAAACCTCTTGAGTCTGAGTGCCTTTATCATCTTTTTGGGGGATGAAATTAAAACACAATCCAATCTAATCTGACAATATAATTGGTACAAAGCATTTTTCATTTTTACTTTTTTTGTAGTTGATATATTAATAATAGAAAATAATCATGGTGTTAAGGGGAAAATATCATATGTTCTTTATTTTTGTCCTCAAAAAGTCCTGAACTTAAATATTTTAAAAGTTGAAGGAGTATGAAAGACCAAGCACAATATCCTTAAAGTCAAATCAGTCCTGGGTTAATTTTTGACTGAGGTGCAAGGTGAACTTGTGTGTGTCTATATATATATATATATATATATATATATATATATAATTATTATTAACCAGTTATTAGTCAGAATTAAATTAGAGCAGTATAAAGTTGTATAAAAAAAGTGCTCAATATATATATACTGTAGAGCTTTTTTAACGTATAACAGGGATTTTCAGAATGCAGAGTGAGAAGTTTAAAATAACTGAAATTTAAAAATAAGGGAGTAGTTTTCATGAATTATAAACACTTTCATCTGGGTTTGTATGATCATAAAATATATTTTCTAATGTGTGGAAAATTGAAAGAAAAAATGGTAAAGACCATGATATAGCATGAAGCATATAAAAAGCCAGATCTTACAATGGTAGTGATGTCTACAGATTGTGTCAAGAAGAGAAGTTGGCCATAATATTATTTCCAGAACAGGTAATGTAACTAAATGAAAGATCTGAAGTAATGTTAGGTTGTAAACATATCAGAAAATATATTTTAAGATCACACAAATCTGGATAAAAGTGTTTACAAGTTTAGAAAAACTCTTCTTTTACTTTCAATTTTCAGTTATTTTAAACTTCCAGCTGTGCATTCTGAAAATCCCTGGTGTATGTTAAAAAACAAAAAAAAATACTTTGGAGAATCAATTGATATAAAACATCTGAAGATACCAAAAGTTTGAAACTAAGGTTGCATAATCAACTGGCTTCTAAATGAATATATATATATATATATATATTAATAAATATACATATTAGTTATCCTAATTCTGTGGCATGATTGAAAGCTTCATGCGTTAGGCAGTCATAAGGTACATGTTATGAACTAACTGCTACTACTAAGTTCATAATATGTACCTGATGATTGCTTAAGGCATGAAACTATAAGTTATACCACAGTCAAAAGATAATATGCATACTTATTAATAATTTTTTTAATAAACGTTTCACCCCAAGCAAGGCAGAACTGCTACTGGTGCACAGGGGATTACATAAGAGGTGAGTGATGAGAAAAAGGAACACGTTACGGGTGTGTCAGAGAATGAGTAAGAGAAGGATGAAGAGGGCTGCATGAGAGTAGAGCAGAAAGGAAGAAGAACATAATACAAGGGTTGTCATGGGGAGGATGTGAGTCAAGGAGATAAGAGATGGCAATTGACTTTGCGTTTAAATTCTTGGAGATTGTAGCTGTCAGGGAAGCAAGTATGTGGAAGGGAATTCCAAAGGAGGGAAGTGCGAGTAAAAAAGCTGAGGAGTAGAAGTTGCAGTTGTATTTGATCAGTTTCACTGTAAAAGGGTGGGACCTAGTATTTGTAGAAGTGACAGAGGCAAGCCATATTACATTGGTGAGAAATTGACTGGAGTTGGGCGACCAGGTCGGATCAATTACACTGCAGATTCTTTGTTGAATTTTGTCAAAATTCCAAGATGAATAGCAGGGGTACCCAACCAGATTCAACGCAGGGGCAGATGGTAGATTTATATATGTGCAAGATAGATTTAGACAAGAAAAACTTCCTGGCCCTTCACAGGAACCAGCCTTCCTAGCAGTGAATTTAGCTATCGATTCAATGTAATCATTCCACTTGAGGTCGGCTGATAGAGTTAGGCCAAGGAGGAGCAGTGTTTTGCTTTCAGAGAGACTAGCCTGATCTATTCTGATGTGAGGTAGGAATGGTAGTCTGAGGGGGTTAAAGGATAGCAGCTTTGTTTTGGCAGCATTAAAATTTATGTGATATTTCTTATCCCAGTCCACCACAGATTGGAGGCCTTTTTCAAGGTCAGCAGTGAAGTTTGTTTTGTTAGATTTATTATCAAGGTGAGAGTAAATGGTTGTGTCTTCAGTATAAATGCCTACTTGGGATCTGATTACATCAGGGAGATCATTGACGAAGATCAGAAAAAGTGTAGGACCTAGAATAGGGCCTTGAGGGACACCTGTATTCATATGATAGTATCAAGGAAGCATGCCCAGTCAATACTACCTACATTATGTGATTTAAAAGGAAAGACTGGATTAGATCAAACAATCATTCAGTTATGACATAGCCATGTTGCTTGTATAGAAGGTCAGCATACCAGACTTTATCAAATGCTTTGGAGATATCTAGTGCAACAGCTTGAGCTTCACCATTCTTATCGAGAGCCTGGTATATATACTCAGTAATGGTCGTTACCATATCAGCAGTAGACCTGGTGAAACGGAAACCATACTATTTATCTAAGAAGTCATGGGCTGTGAGATGTTGAACCACTTCAGCATTAATAATAGCTTCGAGCACTTTGTCAAAAATTGGTAGGAGGCTGATAGGGTAATAAATAGAGGGATCTGAGGGTTTTCCAGTGTTCTTAAATACAGGAACCACAGAGGAGGACTCCAGCAGGCAGAGAAGAAGAGAGGCAGTAGTTGCAGAGTTTGGAGAGGACAGAGGAGAGTCCTGGGGCACATTTCTTCAGGACAATGATTGCGATTCCATCACCTCTGCTCACCTTATGGGGATCGAGCTTTGAAATTATGGTTGAGACCGGCGAGGGAGTATTGTGAACGTCATTCAGTTGAGCCTCAGTTCTAGGTGGGAAGTCGAGTGCAACTACCTCAGATGAGTCAATTGTTGAGTTGGCGAAGAATCTGTGAGCAAAGCATTCAGCTTTGTCTACTGAAGAAGTGAGGACCTCAAATTCATTGATTAAAGGGGGGATTGAGGGCTTGTTGTTTTTTAACACATTTTTACAGAGTCACCAGTAGTCTTTAAAGTCAAATTTGCAAGATGCTATATACTGTTTCATTCTTTTATCAAACAACATCTTAGCATCATTTAGGATCTTCTTGAACTGATTATGAGCAGAGGCAGAAAGGTGCTTATTATGGTCAAATGCGTGGCTCCGATAAAGTCAGAAGTGATTCCTGTGGATGATAGCAGTCAAGCAAGCAGAGGAGAACCATGGGAATGAATGGGGTTTAAGTCATATCTTCCTGGCTGGGATAAAAGCATCAATACCAGCTTTAACCCATGAAGAGACCTTGGATACACAGTCTTCAACAGGAAGACTAAAAACTTTGTTCCAAGGGACGTCACACAGAAAATCATGGAACGACTTCCACTCTGCTGTTTGGTAGCAGTAAGATATTCTGCTTGTCTGAGGTTCCTGGGAGGAGGAGATATGAAAAGAGATATTATTGGAAACCACAGCATGAGAGTTGCCAAGAGGGCAAAACTGGATAACATGGCAAGAGTTAGGGATAGAAGTGAAACAGAAATTCAGTTCCATTTCTGTTATTAAAGAAATGTGTGGGGAAATCAACTACCTGCATAAGGGATTAAGTGATTGAAAAGTTCATGGCATGGACAACAGCAAGATCTGTGACATAGTTTTTCAGCCACTTGGCGTGGTGGGCATTGAAATCTTCAAGCAGAAATATATGGGCAGATGGATGAGAGAAAATGGTGTTATCTATATTTTTAGAGAAGCTGTCACATACAGAACATTCAGGGAATGAAGGGTAGTGGTAGAGAAAGAAAAGATAGCTAAATGAGCTTAGTAGAGAGAGATGAAGATACATGTAGGAATGATCAGGAGATTCCAAGAGAAATCATCCTAGCTAGAAGATGTTGACTGATATAAACACCAATTCCATGCATATAGACATTGGAGTCCTTTCTAAAAAAGTAAAGATAACCAGGGATATAGAAATCAGAGGAAGGAAGGAATAGATGGGTCAAGGCTAGTTTCACAGAGAGCTAAGCTGTCAGGTGAGTTAACTATGATGAAGGATTCAACACTGCAAAAGTTGGTATGAATACCACAGATGTTCAAGTAAGAGATGTTAATAGGTTTAGGTGATTTTTGTTTCTCTAGTTTAGTTTTAATTCTTACTTTTAGTTTTAATTCTTACTTTTCAGTAAGGAGAGGCCTAGAGTAGTAGTATCAATCAGTCATCAAATGCAACATGTGTAGGAAGGAAACTGGCGCAGGATGCAGCATAATGTGGCCTCAGGGTTGCCCACTGGAAGCACTTGCAGGGACACCCATCCATGTGCGACATGGCAGTACAAGATACCCTGATATTATTCAACTGTTAATCAGAGTAGCCACTCAAGATGCTATGCAAGAGTTTTGGGCTCCTAACTACCAGTCAGAAGCAGCAACCAGGAAACTGTCAACTCTGTACTCTCAGAATGAAGAGACATTGCCACCATCCACACACATTGCAAAAATCTTATAGCAGCACTACTACTAAGACCTAAGAAAAGGAAAGAAACTGGGAACCCTTTTCCAAACAGGAAACAAGGCATGAGTCTCTACTCCTGTTCAATAATGGGTGGGACCTAGCCACCAGTCTAGTAGCTCAAGTAAATTCTTTCGGTGGGGTCATCAGGGAGCTAAGCACATCAGAGCAGAAGCTGTGAAAGTATTTGTAGAAGAGACAGAGAGAAGCCATATTATGTCTGTGAGAAAGTGAAAACAAAGCATGAGCCTCTACTCCTGTTCAAAAGAAGGAGGAGGTGTATGAACTGTGTGATAGTAGGGTCTATCTACTCTAATTTTTAAAAAAGTAAAAAACAAAAAATAAAATAAATAAATAAAAAGTTAAAAATTCCCTAAGTTTTTAACTTAGTTAAAGTCATGAGATTCCTTAGTAATCACTGCAAGAGAATTTTAACATATCTTTCCTTAGAAATTCAAACAAACAAAAAAAAGCCCTTGCAGTCCAGACGCCTAAAAGAGCTAACTGAAATCTTAACCGAAACAAACATATTTTAAAATTTATCCAATGCTATACACCACAAAGCATAGAAATAAATAAATAAATAAATGCATATATAAACATTAATTTTCAAAATTAAAAGCTCAGTAAAAAAAAACAGGAACAATCAAGCTTATCAGAGAGAAAATCAGCTGCCACCAGAATATTTTTTTTTAATCGTTTCACCCTGAGCAAGGCATTCCACTACCACTATTGCGCAGGGGGTTACATAGGGTCGGGGAAGTCATGGGAAAAGGATGGTTAGATATAGGAAATGTCAGAAGGTGGGTGATAGACGGGTAAGGGTACCGAGAATGAGGGTTGGTTAGATGGTGAGAGTGTTTGAGAGAATAGATGCAAATTAGTGTGTTAGGAGGTGTCTATTGACCTTACATTTAAACTCCTGGAGATTGTAGCCATCGGGGAAGCAGGCATGTGGAAGGGAATTCCACAGGCGGGATGCGCGAGAAAAGAAGCTGTTGGAGTAGAAATTACAGTTACATCTTATCTGTTTCACTGTAAAAGGGTGTGACCTAGTTGCTAATCTAGTATCTCGTGTAAATTCGTACCTATATGGCACCAATGACCTACGTTCATCGGAGCAGAGGCCATGAAAGTACTTGTAGAAGAGGCACAGAGAAGCCACATCATGCCGGTGAGAGAGTGGTTGCAGCCAGTTGCAGCCGGTCTGCCAAGAAAGGATCGATCACATTACAGATTCTCTGTTGTATTTTGTCAAGAAGCCCGAGGAGAATAGCAGGGGCACCCGACCAGATGTGGCAGCAGTATTCAATACACGGGCAGATGGTAGATTTATATATGTGCAGGATAGATTCAGACAGGAAAAATTTCCGGGCCCTGCACAGAGAACCGACCTTCATAGCAGCAGACTTAGCAATGGATTCGATAAAGTTATTCCATTTGAGATCTGCCAAGAGTGTAAGAAATTCACGAGCCACTTCCTACCCCAGTCCACCATGGATTGGAGGTTCTTTTCAAGCTCGGCAGTGAGGTTCGCTTTTGTCGCTTAGTATTAATCCGTCTCTTCCTTCCAGTTACGGGTTAAATAACAGAACAGACTGGGTTCTATAGCCTTGGCTGGCAACCAGTTTACCACAGAAAGTAATCGCAACCTACTGTGGGATAATCTTCTGCCCAGTCAGTCATGTCTTGAAAGAGACATGATTGCCCAAGTATGTATCACATATGCCACTTAACTGACTGACTGATATTTTCTAATAAACGCAATATTTTAAATGGACAAATAATTGATCATCATCATCAAAACCCATTTGCTCACACTAGAGTATAAGCCATCGACGACCCCTCATAATTAATGAGAGGGTTGTCAATGCTTCTGTAACTTGTCTTTTTACAGGTAGGAGTGTTGACCCTATGCAAATTCCTTTATTCCTCAGTTGAGGTAAGAGTCAGTTAAGTGTCATACATAATACATGCTTAGTCGATCATATCCGTTTTGATCCATGACTGACTAGGCAGAAGATTTTCCTGCAGTAGGTTGCCATTTCTTTCTGCAGTAGACTGGTTTCTAACCAAGGCTATAGAACATAATTGTTGTTCTATTTAACCCATAGCTGGATGGAGAAGATATGGATTAAGATCTTTCCCAGGTTGCCAGTCTAGTTGCACGAGTAAATTCATGAGGACAGGGCATCAGGTAATGAAGCTCATCAGAGTAGAAGCTGAAATTGATTTTTATTGAATTTTTTTATTGGTGTTCTTGGGTGATTTCATTTACATTAAATTTCTGCCAACCAGATCTCTGATCTTTCTCAGGTGCATGTTATATTAAATAATCCTTTTTTTTTAATCTGTTCTTCAATTTATTGACCCAAATGAATTTCTGTTGCTTAAATCAATGAAGAGGTTGGAAATTAGAATAAAGAATTTATTACTAACAGATTAAGATTAATTTAAGATTAACATACACCTGACAAAAGTTGGAGAACCTACTAACTTAATTTGTGACCTAAACATCAAAAGTATTAATATTAGTCTAAATAATTAACTGAATAATAACTTCAAGTTAAAACTCCAGATAACAAATAACAAAACTGACGGCTCAAATGTTTAGGATTTATCAGTTGTAATCTTGCCAGAATTCTCAATGCTTGACCTACTAATTAAATTTAGACTAATATCCTCATCTTTGTGGTTTTAAACACAAAATTTCAGCTGATCAATTCTCCATGTTCAAATATTCCAAATGTTGTAACTTTCAGGAAATTTTCAAATAAATTCTATCATCTGGAATTAAAGCTTTGAACCAAACTGTCCATAGAAGCTGATGCACGAATGGATATCAGCAAAGAAAGTGAATTAGGAGAGCCTATTTCAATTTCCATTCAATTCTGTTTAATTCACTTTGCAGTAATGCTCCTTGAAAAGGCATAAATTCATCTTACTTCAACTATGAATTAAATAGCAAAGCAGATGGCTCTCTTGCCTTAACATAGCAACAAGTCTAGGAGAAGGAAACCCAGTTTGAAGTTGTGGGTGGGCACCATCAGGCTAAATTATCCTAGACATACCACTTCTGTTATGGCTACAGTAAATGTGGAGCCACTATGATCCCAAAGGTTTATGAAACCCACATACACTCATAGAAGTGACAAAAATAAAATAATAATAGAAACGGCAGTTAGATGATGTCATAACAGCAAACAGCATATAAACAGAGATACTAGAAATTTGCTAAACTCTAAAAGTCTACATACTCTGGAACAATCCAGTCAGTGAATGAGATGTTATAGAGTTAAGCTCTAAAAATACAGTTTCAGAAATTTTCACAAATTCTACATTTTTTATATGTCCTTATGAAATGGAAATAAAAATATTAACTATTTGTTATAATTTCTGTGGTCGTGTATGTAGCCAGTTTCACTTATATACTAGATTTACAACAAAAGTACACTGTGCAAGTCAACTTTTAAAGAAATGGATTATACATATCTCAATGGTTTTAGTAAATCAATGCACAAGCAACAAGCAGTTCCCTTTAGATTATAGTCAGATGGTAGCAGCTGTAAGAATGAATAAAAATTACAAGGTGGGAGTTAAAAAACACAAAAAAAAACATGACAGCAACTACTAAGAAGGCATAAACTATTGATTTCCCTTTATCAGAACTGATTGGTGGACTGGATGATGATTGCTATTGTGTAAACTTGACTGGTTGTGTGACTCTTTATTGTTACTTGCTAAACAAAAGATTTGTAAGTTACTGGTTTGGTTGGCTAGTGTTAAAAAGTCAACAAAGTATTTTCTAACAATGTTTTTCTAACCAATCAATTGGTCATTGTTATTAGGATCTAGAGATTGAATTATCAGAAGGATATCTAGTCAGAGAGAAGAGAATGTTTGAAAAAACACTCACCAGAAGGGAAAGCTAGCAGCAATGAAAAACAGAACGTGTTCCGCAGGCATTGGCGACAATAGAGATTAATTCTTCACAGCTGATAATATTTGTATGTTAGTTTGCTCGATGTCCTTTTTGAATGCCATGACGAGCTTGAACAAGTGAATAGAAGAGCTGGGTTTGGGTGGGATAACAAGAGAAAGCGTGCTAAGAGCCATTAGGGATAGGGAGATGTGGACAGCCATGATGGCCTATGTCCTGAAAGGGCATGGCATATAGAAGAAGAAGAATTACAAGGAACTAAAAATTTGCCATATTAACCCTCTGTTATGATGACATAGTATAAAATGCTGTAATGAAAATGCTTAGTGATTTGTACCAGTTATTGTATATTTAATTTATTACCAATGTCATACTGAGAATTGTATTACAATAGTCAAACTGTTGATGAAAGTGGGCTTTGTCAAGTGGACATTATCGTCAGAAAGTTATGTGAGTGATTGCGATGATGATAGTAAAGGAAAAAGACATGCATATGGTAACAAAAAACAAAGGCATTGTTAGTGGGAAGTAGATAAATAAGAAGATGAAATTTGAAATAAAATTAATTATATTGCCAAAACTACAAACTGTTTAACAAAAAAGTGACTTATGAAGGTCAATCTTTGTTAAAAGATGTGTATAGAGGAGGGTATGATTAAAGTTTAAGATCTTTGATGTCTGTACCCAGTATAGTATTGGAAGGAAGGAAAATGACATCATTATGTACTGTGAAAATGTGAACAACTGTCTGTTGCTGAGGATTCAGGTTGTTTTAAATATCTTGTGTCAGAGAATCAACTGATTTAAGTGACCATGCCAGTGATTGGATGATTAATTTAAATTTTGAATATAATTTTTTTATTTTGTGAATATTAAGTGAAGCAATGTGCACAAGACAAATGTATCATAAATTAAATTCAGACAGAACAGCCAACCACTACTGATAATGATACCCACTCCTGTTTGTCAAAGAAACAACATTAAGTGTGCAGACAAAATAGCATGTTGTTGCCCTGTCAGAACAGAGACAGTGTGAAACTCGAAATATCTGGTTATGAAGAAAGTGTCTACCAGCTTTCCCATAATAATTGAGACAGTGAGCTGAGTGGTGTCAGCTAAGCAAATGAATTGTTTGCTAGCCAATCACTAAAGTTTTAGGCCCCATAAAAACAGACACATTTTCTGAAGATGTAGTTTGCCATGTTGATCAAATAAAGGGATCACAATGTGTTGCCAAAGATTTCTGTTTGTGTTACCCAGTGTCATTTGAAATTCTTTCATCCTTATTTGCATATCTGGTGTCTTGGTTGTATTCATTGCATATGTGTAGTGTTTTTGTGTAGAAGTCTTGCTCATTCCCTGACTGTCATGATCCAACATTCAGCTTTAGTGTTTGATTTCAGTTTTGTTGAAAATTTTCCCATCCCTCTTAATTGGTAGATATCCAACCAATAAGAAGAAAATTTACAACAGTTTTTTTCATTTCTAATTTTTCTGTTGTGGTGTTCACATTTGGTTGATGATGAGTTCAACATAGCATGAATTAGAGAGAGATTTGTTGGATTTGTGGTCAAATATAACACATCTTTTGTGTATCGTGGATTTGAAGTAGTATATAACTGTTGTATTGTGAAATGAAGAGATACACCAAGAAATGTAGCTAAATTACTTTATTCACAGAGTGGTACATCCAAGATACATAAACAGTATTTACAGTTTCTTGCAGTAGTAGTTGTAACTTCCTGAAGTCTGTGATAAAGACAATGTCCTCGTGCTAAGCACCCATTGTCTTTTATGCATCCAGGCAACTGGATGTCGCATGGTACGAGCCATGACACAACAATAACACATCCATTGTGTATAGTGGGTTTGAAGTGGAATATAACACATTCATTGTGTATAGTGAGGCATTAGTACAGTATAGGTTTCAAACACCTTCATTTAAAATATTATAGATCTATAATTTAGTTCCAAATTTTGTTGAATGTTCTTTCTGTTTTTTATAGGATAAATAAAAATGAAAAAAGAAATGGTTTTATTTTTTAAAATTAAATCAAAATGACCAATATCCAAAACTGAATTTGTCAGTTTCAATGATTTTAATATGCAGAATAGTTCTTATTTTTTCTGTTTGAATTTCTGGGATTAACAGTTAACATGGATTATCTTATTTATACTCAGACTAATATCCCCATCTTTGCTGTTATTATTACAACATTTCAGTCATTGTTCTCTTTAGTTTTCATCAGATGCTTGTTGAAATTCATGTACCAACACTTTAATTCATAGAGCAATAGCCTAAAGGATGGTGATATAGCAATCATGTGTTTAATCCCTGTGTTAGGTAGTGCAGATTTAAACTCAGTGAAAATATGGTTAACCAATAACTGAGCAGTACTAAATATAAACTTGACAAGATACCCCTAGACACGTTCAGTAGAACAAGAACAATCTACACCCACAGATTAAATAAAGAGTTCAGTTCAGAATTCCCTGTAGGTTACCCAGATCAGTATATACCTAAGAAAGGCAGGGAGGCACAGTGGCTGAAATGTTGTGATAGCAACAACAGTGATGACGACAATAGTCTGAATATAGTGTAAATAATCCTTATAAATACACACATACACATGCACATGCGCATATATATCTTCTACCAAAAGTTCCGAGAAATGGGACTTAAAATAAACCTCTCTAAAACAGAAACTATGATCTGGAATTGGAATAAAGTAAGTGTTGGAATGTAACCTGAATCCATAATAACAATTTAAGACATGGAAATGGTAAATACTTGATTCCTTGTTGCTGTGGCAGAAAATATAAAAGTGAAACAAACTGCCTCCTAAAAATAAAACTAGAGGAAGATTGAAAAGCCATAGAGACAGATGGGACCATGAAATTGGACATAGCTGATCATGTATGGAGGGAAAGGAGTAGTTATCAACCCCTACAGAATGAAGTGAAAATACTGGACAAGAACATCTGAAAGAATCAGCACATATGCTAGGCTATGAGAACCACCTTAGTAGGCTTAGCATAGAAATATATAGAATATGAGAGCCACTAACAAAAACAGTTTTCAACTACAGCAGCAGCAATGAAAGCATGATAATGAGCAGCAGTTGAAACCTAATCAGCCACTAGGTTAGGTTTAAAGCTCCAAGTTCACTACAGCAAATTTTCCTAATGGATAAAAGCATTGTTTAGTGAATTTGCTGATATAAGGGTTATGAGTTCAATCTCTGAGTTCAGGAGTGTGTACTTGCACTCAGTAAAAATAAATAAGCAATAATCTATACTTATTTATAAATGGAACTTTGTCACTGTGTGTGTGTGTGTGTGTCCATTACCTATAGACTCCGAAACGGCTGAACTGATTTTCTTGAAAATTTACACTGTTGTACTATAAGCGTCTGCGAGTGTTCTTAGCTAGGTTTTGTGTTGAGGTACCCCTGATAAATATTGAAAATCGATAATCGAAAAAATCGGGTTATAGAAGGAGTGGTCTGATTTTAATCACATTTTATACACTCATAGACAAAGACATAAGAAATGATATTCAGAAGTTTCAAGGTTGCAGTTCTTACAATAGTGCAGAAAATTGATAATATATATATAAAAGGCAAGATGTTTGTGTGTGTGTCTGTTTGTATTTTTTTCAGCCTTTTTATTTTAGTTTTTGCTTTGGGTTTGACTCTAAGTAGGTATAATTGTAGTTCTTAGTCTCATCCATGATATCATTTACTCAGAGGACTTATTTAGCCTTCAAAATTCAGTTTACGATGAAAAAAACTTATTTGATATCGATACCAGAAAATCAAAATTTGACTTACATCCATTCATTTTTCTTTCAGTCTGCGGTTTTGCTTTAACTGGAAACAACTATTGCTTTTTAGTGTTTTGTGCCAACATCCAAAGAGTCTGAGCTCCAGGACCATGGATTAGTTTTAAAGCTTTCATTACACCCGAGCAACACCGGGCTATACTGCTAGTGGAACATAACTAAATGACTAAATAAAAATATGCAATAGACAATATTCCTAGACATGAGCAGCAGAACAAGAACAAGGTTCAGTTCAGAAATACCCAGGTTGATATATCCAGGAAGGCTGTAAGGCACAACAGCCAAAATGTTGTGATAACAATAAAAAAGATGGGGACAATAGTCTGAATATAAATAGTGTAAATATCAATAACACCTCATCTTGAAAATTTAGACAGAAATAAAGTGTTTTAAGTCCAATATCTTTGATAACATGACTGCAAGAATAAAATAGTTTTATTTTATTTTATTTTTTAATGAATAAATATCTTTTTCAACAATGCTTACTTTCACAAGCTGTTATGACCATGATTCATCTTCAAGGCATCTCTTTCAGACAACATTCAGCAAAAGCCCAATATTTGATCATTGCAGATGAAGAGCAGTCTTCATGGTAGACATTTTATAGATGATCACAGATTTTCAACAGAAAAGTCTGTTCCAGAGTCAAAAATTCAAAAACAGTGTCACTTTTCAATTTCTGACTCATTTGTGTCACCAAATGTTAATTGCTTCAATTTTTTTATTGCTCTGAAATGTAAATCCCAAGAAAATATCGAGAGCAAAAAGTTCAAATTCTGTGTAAACAATTTATATAGAAGATATTATAATAAGGCAATTAAATAAAATAATAATTTGAAGTCACTAAAAAAAATCATCTTCAGGCTCAAAACTTTTAGACCCCCCCACCATATTCCGAGCTGATATACAGTAGTGAATTGATAAAAGAAAGAAATGATAAGAGGAAAATCTATGCCAAGATGTTTCATTTCTTTAGGAACTTTATCAATACAAATGTAGGAATCTTGTTTAAGATCCTGTATTTATACACACAAAAAAATTATTTCAAATTTGAATTAGAGAAAGTGGTGCAGGATTGTGGTGCAGTCGATATTAACTTGGAGTAAGAAATTGGAGAGCAGAGTTCAAATTCCAGTTGAATTTGTTGCATTCACATATGTGCAAATACCAATGAGAAAGGCATGGAATCATTGCTTCTCCCTCCACCTATAGATTAAATAGCAAGACAGAGAGGGTTCTTTAGCTTTGGTTAGCAACCAGTCTACTACAGAAAGTAATGGCAACCTACTGTGAGAGAATCTTCTGCCAGGTCAGCTATGTTAACTGTTTTCTTTTAATTTTATGGCTATTCATAAATATGTTGACTTGAGAAAGGTCATTTCTTTTACAAAAATATCCAGGACAAATGTTTTTTACAATATAAATTTAATTAAATATTTATCTGGCCATTTAGCATGTCATAACCATGTTAATAAAAGGTTAGTTATACATTAAAAGAAAATTTTGTTTTCTGAGGATGGCTTTTCTAACTGCTCACTGTTGTCCCCTTACAGTGGCACTCTTAAGCATGGTCAGTCAGTTAAGTGTCATACATGATAGACGCTTGGGCAATCATGTCTCAAAACAGACATGAGTGACTGGGCAGAAGATTATCTCACAGTAGGTTGCCATTGCTTTCTGCGGTAGACTGGTTGCTAGCCAAGGCTATAGATCCCAATCTGTCCTGTTATTTAACCCATAACTGGAGGGAAGCGATGGATTAATACCTTTCCCAAGGGTATTTGTGCATAAGTTAATGCAATAAATTCAAATGGAATTTGAACTCGGCTCCACGATTTCTCATTCCGAGCTGATATCCACTGCACCACAACGCACATCCCGTAGGCATGGTACTATCTATATATTCAGATAAATAGATAGACGCTTGGGCAATCATGTCTCAAAACAGACATGAGTGACTGGGCAGAAGATTATCTCACAGTAGGTTGCCATTGCTTTCTGCGGTAGACTGGTTGCTAGCCAAGGCTATAGATCCCAATCTGTCCTGTTATTTAACCCATAACTGGAGGGAAGCGATGGATTAATACCTTTCCCAAGGGTATTTGTGCATAAGTTAATGCAATAAATTCAAATGGAATTTGAACTCGGCTCCACGATTTCTCATTCCGAGCTGATATCCACTGCACCACAACGCACATCCCGTAGGCATGGTACTATCTATATATTCAGATAAATAGGGAATGACTGAGATAAATACAAGCAGGTTGTGGTATACAAATATATAGGTAAATAAATTGCATTTTAGAGAAGTAATTTTTTTAATAGACTATGTGGATATTATTAATGTTTACTTTTGACAAAAAGAACAAAACCTTTAAAAACATTATTCTGACCAATTTGAAAATTACTCTCACTTACAAAATGACATTTTTCAAAATAACTTTTGATATTTGAAAGTTTTTAAATTTTTTTCAAAATCTCAACATATCCACAACCAAAAAAAAAATTTGAGAATTTATTACGTCTGTATATTTTTCAGAAGCTTCACTTTTGCAATAATTCATGTATGATCTTTCTGATCTTAGTAAACAATTCTGTCTTTGAAACTTATATTTGTCTTTCTTGTATCTGTAAAATCTTTTTGTGTAAATATGTTCACTTCTGATCTGTCAAGTTGATAATTACTTTTTACATGACTTGCACGTCTAAATACATCAACCCAACTCATGAAAACACCTTTTCTGCAGTAGAGACTTTGCAAAGTTTTTTTACACAAAACTTGGAAGAAGAGTTACTTTAAGAATAAGTGATAAAATATTGGCCACTTACTGGAATTTGCAAGTTGTCAAATGTATTGTGTAGGTGTTAATAAATAATCTACAAAAGAAAATGGTATCTTTGTTACATTTTATTTTCTTCAGACTAATTTCCTTGTTTTTGTTATTTGCTTTTTCACAATGTTCCAGCCATGTACTCTGGCCTTCATCAGATATCTGTTCTAAAACACTTCAGGAAGGCAAACATGGGAAAAAGCAAGAAAAGCTGAGAAAATTAACAAAAAAAAAACAAAAAACATCTATATTCAATAATTATAATGCTGCATCTAACGAAATTTAGAAACATTCTTAATATAACATTTCTTGAGCCATCATCAGGGATATGTTGCATCCAGAGGTTTTTAACAGTTGTTTAGTATCACTATTTTGTTTTATTTTATTATCATTATTACAACTGAAATATACCAATCCAACCAAGACATGATTGCATTGATGTCTTTTGATTATAGTGAACAATTAATAGTAATATAAAATTGGATTCTGTCACCTTTATATTTTACACTATTGTTCTTCCAATATAAGGCTCAAGAGCTCCTCAAGGTAGAATGTTATTGAATGGTGTTGTTTATGGATGTAAGAATTGCAGATTATGAGGATATGTAGACTAGATAATAGTTGACCCCAGATTTGAGAAGATTAAGATTGCAATGTTCTAGAAAGGGTCTGTTGCACAAAGCAGTAGCTCTCAGAAAAAAGTTTTCTGAATTAAACTTTCTTCTAACAAATGAAATACAAAGGGAATGAGGATGGTCATCCCTGTATACATTGCATGGTGGATCATAGATGTAAAGTCTGAACTGGTGCAACTAGGGAATGTAGCTGATTAGAACAGTTTCTATGGAAATAACAAAAAGTTTTTGATAATTCATTTATGAGAAAGGGGTTGTAAGTAGAAAATAATTCATTGCCTACAAGGCTGTGTAGAGGCATTTGAACTTTGTCAAAGTTGGAGAGAGATGATTAGTTAGCTCCAGCCAAATGACAGCAATACTCAGTTTTTGATCTGATTTCACTCAAGTAATGATTGAACATGGCAGGTGGAATCTGGTACCTTCTAGAGCAGTATAAGGAGCCAATCATTTTTCCAGCATCTTTAACAATGGGTTATATATATGAATTCCACTTGAGATCTAGAATAAATGTGAGGTTCAATCAATACTCAAAGCAAGGAGCCTCTCTCTGGTTGACTTTTCTTATAGGAAGTTTGATTATATTGATAAACATGATAACAGCGCAAAAAGAAAACTATACTTAGCAGCTTAAAATGTCACTCAAAGTGTTGTCCAAAAAACAACAAAGATGAAGGCAGTAGTTTTTAAAAAAATCTATGAAATATTGAGAATATTTCATTTCAGAATTCTGCACAATGCAAGAAGGCCAAAGATTCTTTGACTGATATGTTTTAAAACAATGAAAATGAAGGAAATTGTTTGAAAAACATACGTACTATAGCTTTTTGTAACCCCCTCACTTCAACAAAATGGAAGAGCTCATCTCAACAACCACTATTCAAATGCCACAATTTGAGGCTAACTCCATGTATCCAGTTCTGAAATAAAAAAAAAGGAAACTTATAAAAACGTTATAAAAATATTTTATGACCAATCAGAAAAAATGAGAAGTTTCAACCAACAGTTTGTTTTTAAGTCTTCTATGTGCCTTGTCCTTCCAGGACATAGGGAGATATGAAAAGCCATGATTGCCTATCTTGATGGCTCTTAGCACATGAAGAAGAAAAATCTGTTAAAATGAGATGTCGGTGTTATTTTCATTTTTGTGCAATTTAGACAATTTATTCATTGCATCCTTCATAGATACACTTTACACTTAGAGGTTACTTAATCAAATACACATGAACAAAAGCGCTTTTATACAAATTTCAAATCAACCAATGATCTGGCAGCAATTTAATGGATATAGGCAATTAAACATGATCATAGTGATTCACTGAAATTCATTTCATGCATTAATATGGAAAAGAAAAGCAATTTAATTGATTTTGAGCGTGGAATGGTCATTAGTGCCAGACAGGTGAATCTGAGTATTTTGCCAACTGCTGATCTAATAGATTTTTGATGCTCCACTATCTCTAGAGTTTACAGAGAATGGTAAAAAAAAAAGAGAAGTATGCAGTATATGGTAATTAAGAAAGTGGAAATCCCTTGTTAATGATAAAAATCAGGGGAGAATGGCCAATCTGGTTCAAGCTAGTAGAAAGGTAAGAGTATCTCAACCACTCTTTAAAATGGCACTATACAGAAGAGCATCTTTGAATGCACATAACACATCAAAAACCTTTAAGGAGATGGGCTACAGCAGCATAAGACCATTCTGGTTGTCACATTTGTCAGTTAAGAACAAGAAATTGAAGCCAAATTTTGCTAAGAATTACAGAAGATTGGAAAATATCTGGATTCTGCTCTGAAATTTGCTTGGTATGGTTAGAATTTGGTATAAATAAGATACAAGTATGGATCCAGCCTGTTTTGTATCAATAGTTGGTAAAGCTGATTGTAGTGTAATGGTATGAAGATAATCTTTTTGTATACATTGGGATCACTGGTACCAATAAAATATTGTCTAATTCTGCAATACCAACCTACCAAGACTGATTGCAAATCTCACTTTATAATTATGGTGTACCCACCCTCACATGGTCACTTCCATGATGACAACGCACTCTTTCACAAATCAAATATAATGGTAGATTGACTTATAGAACATAGCAGTAAGTTTTCCATGTTAAAGTGACCAGATTTCAATCCCATAGAGTACCATAGTAGCAGGGACCCACATTTTGAAAGTGACCTTCCAGAACATAGTCAAATCTGTTATAAATATCTTATGATCAAGTTTTGATGTAGTTATGAAATTCAGAAAAACATTTCACATTAGATTAATAAATAGATATTCACAAGCAATATAATACTGATTAGCACTACTCATAAAGATTTCACTGTTTCCTTATTTGAATTTTCTGATGAATCTTAATTCTTAAGTTAATACTTAAATAAGCTCCTTGTGAGTTCCATGACTATGAAATACCCATGGACATTTCCCCATTGCATCATTAAATATTTTAATTTAATAACTTCAACAAAATACTGCATTAACAATCATAAGGATCATACAGGACATTATTTAAAGAGATAAGGGTGTATAAATTAAAAATTGACAAGATTTTTCATTTTGTTGTAGCAAGCATTAAATGCATGTGAGCACTATCTTGCCTTTCTTTCTAGTTTTGATTTTTTATTGATTTGTTTTCTATGGCTTATTACCCCTTGCAGGTTATTTAAAGCCAGAAAATATTTTAGATTGTAAGAAATTTCTTTTGAGATATGAATGTTTTAGTCTTACTAATTAACCCATTTCTGCTGCCTCAAGCCTCTCCTTCATCCTTGATGAGACCATCCAGCATTCACTTCTATACATTAGAACAGGTATCACATAGTAATCTAGCACTCTTTTTTTTTTGTTTCCAACAAGATTCTCCAGTCACTCAGTAATCTTGTTAGCTTTTGAAATGCGTTCTTGACTATGCCAATGTGTCTTTGGATCTCATTATTGCACTTTCCATCCTCTGTCAGAACACTTCCCAGATATTCAAATTTCTTTACTTGTTTTATTTTAGTTTCTTCAACCTGTAGTTAGCATTTTGGTGTCCTTTTTTAGCTGATGACTGTACATTCAGTTTTTTTAACTTTATGCTCAGTCCTTTCTTCTTGCTTTCTTTTGCTACCTTCTGTAAGACATCCTGCATTTTCCATTCCATGTCTGCTATGAGCACCGTGTCATCTATATATCTTAGACTGTTGAGACTGTGGCAGCCAATGACAAATCCTGGCAATGATTTTATTTCTCTCAGAATTATTTCACAGTACAAGTTGAATAGATCCAGTTAGAAAACACCTCCTTGTCTTAAGCTCTTTTTTATTTTTGTATACCTGCTGAATTCATTTCATGTTACCAAATTTACACAAATATATCTTCAAATATGAAAGAATAAATTTATTCAATAAAATCAGCGCTGGCTTCAACTATGGCCTCAAGATGTCTACGAAATTCTCTACAACTCTTTTGGATGGTTTTCTTGTTTAAGTTGGTGAATGTTGCCATAATCCTTACCTTCAATTCATCTTTGGTATTACAAGGATTTTTGTTGGTCAGTTGCTCAGCTGCACCCCATACATAATAATCAAGGGGGTTGCAGTCTGGAGAGTTAGATGGCCAGGACTAGGTTCTCCCACTTGTATACCATGGGGCAGAGTCCTGTTGTCAGATATAGGATCTTCCAGCAGCCACCCTCTTGGTGTTGTGTCTGAGGCCCTGTGGCAAAATGTAAGGCATAAGGTAGCCAACACTTATTATCACACTAAACACTTTCATAATCACCATTAACCTCATTCAACTCTTTCTGAATCCTTTGCACAGTTCTCAGATTGACACTCAATCTGAAATGTTCATATTGAAGCCTCCGAGGAAAATGACAAGCAGTACAGCATGCTGTTGCCAAATTTCTTGCAAAGTGAATTGTGTCATGGTGCTCTTTTTCTCACAGACAGTACCCAACTAACCCTATTATATTGTGCAGTTGACAATTTAAAAACAAACATGCATACGAAATTAAAAATATAAAATCGTGACAATTTACCCATCGCCCTCTGTATTTACACAATTGTGTGTTTGTTTACTCTTATAACTTATCTGAACGAAAATTCCCACCTTTCTTGTTTTAATTACTTTGTTCAAGCCAGTATAGAATGAATCCTAGTCACCTAACCAGTGAGAAGGTAGAGGTTGAAGAGTGGGAGAGACAATTGAAAAATTATCAAATGTGTCCAAGGTCAAAATAATTCATTGAATATTACAACCTTTTCAGATAGCAAATGTAATCAGGTTTTTATCCTGAGGTGTCTGAATTGTTATCAATAAAACTTTTGTGCAAAAAAAATAAAATAGCCATTAGTTAGTATCAGGTAAGCAATTAAAAAAAAACTGAATTCTATTTTGTGTGAATAAAAACTGTGGTGGGTAATATTTTTAACTTTAAGTTGATGGGAAAGAAAGTCCTGGAAAAATTCCATGAAAATTCCAAGGCACAAGAAGAGAATAATATTCATTCATGAAGATTCATTATTTATTTTAATTACATACAGGGTGCAATTTATAAAATGCTATCTAAATTATGCAAAAATGAGAATAACACTGCCCTCTCATTGTAACAGATATATTTAGCAAAATTGCTAAAAAATATCCTTGGTGTTACAAGGAGTTTTGTTGATCTTTCTCTTAACTGTGCTCGACACATAGTAATCAAAGGAGTTGCAATCTAGGGAGTTAGGTGGTCAAATGTAAGGCATAATGCAGTTGCAGAAATTGTTTGACAAGATGACTGGCTTCTCCTGCTTGTTTAGTATAGTGCAGAGTCCTGTTGCCAGGTATAAAGTCTTTCAGCTGCCACCCTTTTGACTCAGGGCAGCACTACCATCTCAAGACACTTGATGTAGGCCTCTGTGTTGTGTCTAAAGGCCCTGTGGAAAGATGAATGGAACCATAATGTGGCCCTCACTAGTGATCACTCCAAACATCATGATGTTGAGTAGGTAGATCATCCCACTCTTTTGGAATCCTCTGCAGATTGGTGCAGAAACACTCTTAAATATTCATATTAGAGCTTCTGGTAAAAATGCCAAGTTGTACAGTATGATGTTTCTGAATTTCTGGTGGAGTGATTTGCATCACAGTGCTCTATTTCTCATAGATGGTGCCCAACTGACCTTACTATATTGTGCAGTCAACAAAATCAAAACAAGCAATGCACATGTATGAAATTAAAAATATAAAATGGCAACAATTTACCTATTTTACCTGGTATGTTTATAGGGACTGACATGGAAGACTCTATAACTATATAACAAATAAAACTATATTTTTATCTTAATGGAAGTAACATTCACCCATTATGAAACAGTAATAAATATTACATTTGATGACATCTTCAAATTAGTGAAATTTAGTCACTTATGTAGCCAAAGAAAACTTTGAAAAAAAATACAGCATATTAAAAGCAATTTCGTAAATCTACCCACAGTAGGGTGTAACAGTAGGTATGACAGCTTGGTTGAAGGAGGACCCTTTACTTTAATTTCATTTCCTAAGCAAATACTTATTTATATATGCACTATATAGTTAAAAAGTTTTAGGTTTTTCTTGATAATTTTTAAAATTATTCCAAAAAAGTAGTTCCTTTGTACTTTAAATAAGAGAAAATTATTATAAATGGTTAAAAAATGTGAGACATGATTTTTTATTAGAAATTTTATGACAAAAAGTAAAAAAGCATTTTATGATGAAATTTTGCTCTCGTTAAAATATCGTTCTCTAGACTTGATTACTGTAGCACAAATTTTTGACATTTGTTGAAAAAGTTTCTCAAAGTATAAGTTTGATAATTGATTCCACTTTTTTTATGGCTCTAAGAGTTCTTTTTTCATCTTTTTTTACTCTTCTGTTAAGTTCATCCCATGCTAATTCTTGGGGCAGCTTTTGAACTGCACTGTACATTGTTTAACTTTGTATAGTTCACTAGTACTAATTTGTGAGATAAGCTTAGTAATGTGACATACAATAAGGATCAACCCCACCGTCCTAATAATGGTTGTGAGACTAGCTTCTACATGGGAAGGTATTTACTTAGCTTAGCTTTGGCTGGCAGATGAAAAAATGTGAGGTACCCAATGAGGATAAAACACACTACAGAATTAATAGTCTATGAAATTACTACTTGTCTATGAAAAGATACCCAGATAATACTTTTCCCTTTGTCTAATCTAAGCTAAATTATACCAAAGATTTTTTGTTGTAAATCTTGAAAGAAATGAGAATTTTTATGAATAGCCAAATTAACCTGGATATAAAAATGTAATTATTCTTATATTATGTAAGGTGCTGCTGAAAACTCTGCTCCCCCAAAATATCATACATTTGGTCATTTGGTTAGATTTCAAGAAGTTGTTTAGGCTGAGAACTTTTCAGTGCCTAGTATGAACAATAATATTTCTCCAGATTTATAAAATCTCTTTATGCTGCTATTTTTGATTCCATAGCATTATCGTTTTGAAGTAGCATTTCTGTGATGAATGTCTACTGGTTACTGTATTTTTGGTGGATCAGATGCACCTTAGCACAAGGTGCATTTCTATTTTTAGAAAGAAAACAACTTCTGAAAGATGTAAGGCAACATTGTGTTAACTCCAAGACCATGTGGAAAAAGATGTAAGGTGCTTAGAATGTGTGACCTTTGATATATAAGACACAAGCAAATTTTGAAACTGCTTCTATTAAATAAAAAAATCACCTTGTATGGAATGAAAAATGCTGCAATTATAAATTGCAAAAAAAAAAAAATCAATTCAAACCATTATATAGCCATTTTTCACTTCTTCCCACTTCCTCTTACATTCATAACACATGCCTAATTCGATAACCCTCTACCTTAAGTAGCTCTAGAGACTTGTATTGGGGAAAGTTTCTTTTTAAAAAATTTGCCAAGTATAAAATAGTAAGTACAAAAAATGGGAAACTAAAAAAACAAAACATTTACATTACTTATATGTGAGAGTACTGTCCTCCTCATCTTTGCTGTTATTTACAAACCAACAAGTTAATTGTTAAGTTATTTTTCTGTGGATTGAAGCATTGGTTTGTGAATTTGGGGACATAGTAATTGTGAGTTCAATCTCTGGTTTGGGAAATGTGTACTTGCAAGTGGAAATGGGGCAAGTAATATTCCCAGATATGGTCAGTGGAATGAGAATAATCTACCCCTATAAAGGGTTCTGTTCAAAATTCTTTAAACTTTATCCAGACTGACAAATGATAAAAGCTGAAGGACACAATGACTGAAACATTATGATAATAACAACAAAGATGAAGACAATATAATAATGAAAATAATGCAAACTCTTCATTCCAGAAATTCAGACAGAGACAAAAGGTTGTTGAAGATATCTAAAATGAATTTTGTTTTTTTTTGCCATTTAAATCTTTCTAAATCAAAATTTTAAACTGTATTTCATACTTTTCTTGAAATGCTTGTAATTTTAATGACAGACAGACAAGATTTTTTTACTGAAGACATTATGGCAAGATGTTAGTAACTTGCTGTAAAATAATTACCAGCAAACAGTTTAGTTGCTGTATCACAGGTTAAGCAAAAAGGAATAAAATTGCTTGATCTGCCGCTGGGAAAATTGTTTTGTGCTAGACAATTTTCTCACCTAATCTATCTTATATATTTATATGTCTGTCATTCATCCATATTTGAATACTGCCAAATCAGGTATAGGGCTCCTGCTATATATTTAGAGATTCTTAATAAACTCTAAAAAAAAATCTGCAATGGTATTGGTCCTGACCTGGCATCTCAGCTTCAGTTACTTACCCATAATGTAGCTTCCTTGTGCCTTTTCTATACGTATTTTCATGGTAATTGTTCTGATAAACGTTCATCTATAGCACCCAGACTTTATGTATTTAAGTGCAGTGGAACAATGGATATCAGCTTGGAATGAGGAATCGGAGAGCTGAGTTTGAATTCCAGCTGAATTTATAGCATTCACTTGCACACAAATACTTTTTGGAAAGCTATTAATTCATTTCTTCTCCTTCCAGCTATGGGTTGAATAGCAGGACTGAGTGGGTTCTATAGCCTTGGTTGGCGACCAATCTACTGCAGAAAGAAATGGTAACCGACTATGGGAAAATCTTCTGCCTACACAGTCATACCTCAAAAGAGACATGATTACCCAGGTGTGTATCACATATGGCATTTAACTGACTGACTAGATTGGCAACAAGATCTCATTATTATAGTGTTGAAAGTGGCTTGATGTAACTGTAAGTTCTATGCTAAGTTTCTTCCCTCACACTTCTCACTTGTGAAACTCTCTTCCAGCTTTTTGCTTCTGAGCCAACTTTGGCCTTCAAAAGTTTAAATGCCGTGTCAAACATTATTTGCTGTTATCTTGATTCTTGTTCATTTATTGTTCTTGCATCTTAATAATGTTTTCCTTTTTATAATATTCTTTCGCATTCAGTAAACCTTTTGTGCCTAAGTGGCTTCATTGCCTTGGATGGGGAGAAATGATTAAAAAAATATATCTTGAAAACAAAAAGGTTTATGTGAAACATTTGATGTCATTGAAATTATAAGGATTTAATATTTAACAGATTTTATTTTTTGCAATCAGTAAAACCTTTGATGTCATTGAAATTATAAGGATTTAATATTTAACAGATCTTATTTTTTGCAACCAGTAAAATTAAAGGATGTGCAGTTGATGTCATGATTAGAGGATCATAATGAGAAATTGGTGAACTAATTTCAAATTTTGATTGAAATCATTACATTCACTTTCATACATATAACCTTGGAAAGGATATGAATCAATCTATTCTCATCTAAACTGTAAGTAAAATAGAGCAGACTGAACTCTTTAGTCATAGTCAGCAACCGGTATGAGAGATGGACAAATCTGAGTCCAAACTGTATGTATTTGTCCCTAGGGAAGTATATATTTGAATTGTAGCTATTGGTTTAAATAGCAGGGCACACTGGATTCTATAATTGGCACCCAACATGGACAAGTCTCAATTAATAAAACCTGGTTGGGTATATACTTGAACTGTAACTAATGTTCATAACATTATATAATCTTCCTTGTCCACTTTCTCTCTCATTCCTAAAGAACGTTTTCTGCCTGCCATCAGCATGACTGATGCTAACCTTTGGCAGATCAACACTTTGCATATTCTTGGGAACATGTTTTCCACTGACATGAAGCGAATTGATTTTACTGAATCAATTCTTGTTGCTAGAAAAGTTGGTTCACTGTATCATACTTGATAATTTTGTTTGTCAGAATTTCATTTTGCACATTCATAAATGTAATATTTGTCCATGCATTGAATATTGTTGCCATATCTGATCTGGTGTTCCTACGATATATCTCAAGATTCTTGACAATATTCAAAGGATCTGTAATGTAACCAAACCTGATCTAGCATTTTGACTTCAGTATCTTTCTCACCAATGTGATGTGGCTTCTCTCTGTCTTTTCTACAAATATTTTCAACTGTTCTGATGAGTTTTTTCTTAATGCCTCAACTGCATGAATCTGTGACACTAGATTAGCAACTAGGGCTCACCATTTTACTGTTGAACTAGCTAGATGCAGCTATATGTTCTATTCTAATAGTTTCTTTTCTTGCTCTAAAGTCTTCTCATTCTCTTTCACTCCCAGTAACACTTTGCATTCTAGTGGCATTATCTTTGCATGGGGTGAAATGATTAAAAGCAAAAACAAATTAGATTTAAGTTTAAAAAAGTCGTTTTGGCTTTCCTACCTTGAAAATTAGCATTTGAACTCCTGATTTGGCTCACTAATGTATAAAATTTGTTTAATTCAAAAGCTTTTCCGAAAAGTATTTAGGCATATATCCTCATCATTTTTGCATTCTCCAGTCTTTTACAAAATGTTCAACCAATACAAAACCCAAGAGCCACTCAAGGTAGAGGTTTTAATGAAAGAGCTTGTTGTATAGAGATAAAAGGAGGAAGTAAGTACAGATTATGATAATATGTAGAATAGATAACAGTTGACCCTAGACTTCAAGAGGTTAAGATTGTAGTGATGGGGGAAGCATCCATTTGAGGGTATGTTCTACAAAGTAGCACTTTTTGGGAAGAAGGTATTTAATTAGAACTTTTTTCTTTCTTATGAAGAGAATGAGGATAATTTGCACCTGTATATGTGACATAGTAGGTTTTTACCTAGAAAGCTATGAACTGATGGAATTAAAGAGTGTAGACCTTTATTTTGTTGAACCTTGACATTTTGGAAAAGACTGCTTAATTGATCATTAAAGCACTGGTGTATATTTTATTCCACCTTAAATTGTTGGTCACGAATATATTTGATTTGATCTTATTTGACTACTGGATTGAAATTAGATGATGATAGCTCAGTTTAACACCTTTAATTTTTTATTTTATTTTATGAGCTCATATGATATTTTTTATGCTTTCCTAAATGTTTAGTTTTTAATATTTTAGAGATATCATTTCTTACAGCCAAGAGAGAATGTATTTGTGTTCAAGGTTAAGTGAAAATAATGATTGTGATTGCCTTAGGCTAAACTGTCATCCAGACAAAATTCTAACCAAGGAAATGACTTCATGAGACTGAAAGAAAAAAGTTAACTATTCTCTTGTATTATTATTCAGCCAATAGAAGGTTCAAGAGTCACTCAAGGTAGGCATTACTGAATGAGTTTGTTGTAAGGGTGTAAAGGAAGGAGGTAAGCAGTGTACTTGCTTTAACTATATAGAAAAACAATTTCAAAATTTTATTCAGACTGATATTTTATATTTTACAACTATGAGCAAACAGATTGGAAACATTAAAAGATAAGTTCCCGATGAGACTTGAACTCTCATCCCCTTTTGCCTCAAGGATGTCTGGTTAATAGTTCCAGTTGATCTTGCTGTCAGATCTCCAAGGAATTTTATGGTTAACATAAAATTAAATTTAACCTTATAATCTAGTCTATTCTTTCTTGCATTGTATTGATGCCATACTGTTTTTATACTAGTAGTATCAGCAGCAAGACCTCTATCTTTATATAAAATGTTTTCAGCCATTATTATTATTATTATTAATAATAATAATAACTAGCATTTTCTTTCATCTTAACTTTTTAGATGCTTTTTATAGCAACTTACTCAAGCAGTCAATCTGTTCTAGTGAGCAAACTGCTTGTTTCTCTTCATTCAGACTGTAGGCATCCATATCATCCCGTTTCTTGTAGCTCTTAATACTTTTTCTTTTGGTATCTCTCCTAAACCCTGCTCTGCTATCCACTTGCTCAAGCCCATTAAGTATGTCTTGTGTTGCTTACCCCTGTCTCTCTTTCCCTCTATTCATCCTGTGAGTATTAGATTCACCAAGCCCTCTTTCTTCATTATGTGTATCAGAAACTTCAGCTGTCTCTTCCTGATGTTAAGTATCAGTTTCCTTTTCATTTCCATCTTCAAAACCTTGCAGTTGCTAACATGTTTAGTTCATAGCATTCTCAGCATCCTTCTATAGAACCATATTCCTGTTGCTTCAAGTCTTTCCTTCAACTTTGATGAGATTGTCCAGCATTCACTGCCACATAGGAGGACAGATATCACATAATAGTTAAGTACTCTTTTCATTGTTTTCAACTGTAGAAGTCAAATAACTTACCTTCTAACATGGCTGCCTCCTCCTGAAGGCAAGCCAACTAATCTACTTCATTTATAGAAGAGTACCTAATACAGCATGTATGTTAGTCCACTTTACTATAATGGACCTGCCCAACACATTTTCATGAGTGGATTTTATTCACTTTATATATTTCTCCATTAAATCACTCAGTAGGGTTTTTTATTCCATGTAAAGTGATTACACCAATCTACTTAATTAACCAAAATTCAACACAAACAAAATTTTCCTGTCTCTCAATACTCTACTCAATTTTTGGAATGCACTCTTGGCCATGCTAATAGGCCTTTGGATCTCCATGTCACACTTTCCATTGTCTTTTAAAACACTTTATAGGTATTTAAATTTCTGTACCTGTGAAACAAAATAAGTCTATATTGTAAAATGTTATAATTTTATAATGTAAACATTGTGTTAAAAACAATACAGATGAAGATTCTTCTTCTTCTATGCACCTGCAGGACAAGGGCAATCATGGCTCCCCTCAGCTTCCTATCTTTTGTAGCTCTTAATAAAGTTTGTCTTTTCACTATTATTTTTACTATTTCTCCCAGTCCCAGTTCTGCCATCCATAAAAACAAGCTTGTGAGATTTCTCACTATTTTCCTCTATCTTGTTTGTACTGTGAGTATTAAATTCTCCAAGCTCTATTTTCTCATTATGTAGCCAAGAAATTTCAACTGTTTTCTTCTGATTATAAGTATAAGATTCCTTTTTAGTGTCTTATCCTAAATACAACTTTCTTATTATAAATGATATACTAAGGCAATGTGGGGGGGGGGGGTCACCCCCAGGATATAGGGCATGGCAGGATTTAGCTGTCTGAAATAGAGGAATTAATGAATGCAACGGATATGCATTGTGGTGCAGTGGATATCAGCATGGAACAACAAATCAGGGAGCTGAGTTCATATTCCAGTTGAATTCCTTGCATTAACCTTGTGCACAAATACCTATGGAAAGGTATTAATCCATCTCTTCCCTCCAGTTATTGTTTAAATAACAGGACAGATTAGGTTCTATAGCCTTGGCTGGCAATCAGTCTATGACAGTAGGGGAGATCAATTGATTTGGCTACTATGGTTTCAACCGTTTCAGTTTCATTAGGTGATTTATATTCTACATGTTAAACCTTCATTTCCCTTCAAACATGTACTGAGACTTTCTCATACAACTATTTACTGGTCTAATCTAAATCTAATTTAAATCTGACCTATAACTGTTTAGCATATATATATATATATATATATATATATATACACATATATATATATATATATATATATATATATATATATATATATATATATATATATATACACACACACACACACACACACACACACACACACACGTGTGTGTGTGTGTGTGTGTGTGTGTGTTTCACTTGAGGTCTGGAATAAACTTGCATCCCAATAGATATCCAGAGGAAGGGGCCTGCTAGAATATCCAGGCATGAATTAATTTCACCCTGGAATTTCTCATGTCACCAGATGTATTGACAAAGAACTTAGCACTAGGATGAGTTGACAAGGAACATTTATAGTGAGCTCATGAATACTTTCTTGCTCCTAGTAACATATTGCCAAGCAATATTTGCTTCAAGAGTTGGTATTCATTGCTAACTCTGCTTGCCCTACAGATGTCATAAATGACTAAAAATGGCACCCCAAAGATCAACTTATTTATAGGACCAACAAATTTCTCTATGTACCATGACATTTATAAAGAAGGGTGATCATCTCCACATTATTATTTTACTTTGTTCAGAGAAACAAAATTAATTCACACAACTAAAAAATACCAAGTGCAAAATTATTAGTCTCCATCTCTGAAACTAATAGTCAATTGTGTATTCTTTTTGTTCAATAACAGTCTGCAACTGTTTGGTATATTTTACAAATTTTAGGTACATTTCTCAGTGAATCTGAACTCACTGAACTCATTTCAACTTTAAAATGATGATATCTTCCTGCCAATCGAGTATTGCAATTAAATTCATAAAGTCTAGGTACCAAAGAGGAAAGTTCATCGGAACAATTATCATGAAAGTATTTCTAGAAAATGCACATTATGGTGGTGGGAAATTGACTGAAGGTGAGATGCCAGGTCAGAACCAAAGACATTAGAATTCTTCTTTGGATTTTATTAAAGATCTCTAAATATATAGGATGTGTGTTGTAGTGTAAATAGATATCAGCTTGGAATGAAAAATCAAAGAGATGAATTTGAATTCCTGTTGAACTCATTGCAATCACTTACATGCACATACCCTTGGGAAAGATATGAACCCATCTCTTCTCCTTCTAGCTATGGGTTGAATAGCAAAACAGATTGGATTCTGTAGCCTTGGTTGGCAACCAGTCTGTTGCAGAAAGTAATGGCAAAAGATTAATACCTTCCCTAAGGATATTTGTGCTAAAGTGAATGCAACAAATTCAACTGAAATTTGAACTTGGCTTTCCAATTTCTCATTCTGAGCTGATATCCACCACCCCACAATACACATCCAATATTAAGTCGTGACTTAATAATCACTTCCTCTTGCTCCCAACCACCATGCTAAAATGGACTCATAAATCATCTGCTACAGTTAAAGAAAGACTAACCTAATCCACCTCCCAAACAACACAAGAAGGTATCCAAATATTTTTTTTTTTGTGTATATGTGCTGTTAAAGCAAAAACAAATTCACTATTGGCGATCCAAACTGGCTAGTTAGGCAGGATGTTAGCAACCCAGTAGGATGAAAAATAAGACCTAGAAAAGACTCTCAAGAAGATAGCAGCCATCTAACTAGAGGCAGTGTCTTGATAAATCACTGTAGAGAAGGCAATGGAAAATCATTCCACTATTATTTCCAAGAATAATCATGGCCTTGAAAAATCAATATATAAAATCCGACAGTGTGAAGGGGTTAAGTCGAAAGAACTTCTTGCCCAGTAGGGACTGACAGGTTTGACGTGAGCATCAACAAGTGAGCTTATCCCTCACCCAGAAAGGAATGATATGAGCAACAGGTGTCACTGAATCATTATCCTGCAACTGTTCACCTCAAACAAAAAATTACTTAAGGGATATGGAATGTCAAAACATTGAACAATTGTGGAGAGCTTGAGAATGTCAAGCAGGAGATGAGCAGATTGAATATCAAATTTTAGGAATATGTAAAACTAGGTAGCTAAACAACAAAGATTTTGTCAGTAACAACCACAGGATCATATACTCAGACAATAAAAAGAATGAAAAAGTCAGCTTAGTGCGAGACCAAGATATGAAGAAATGCATTCTGGGATACTGCCATCTGAAAGAGTTCTCATGGTCAAACTGAAAGGAAAGTCCTTAAATAAAGCTGTTATAGTAGTGTATGCATGGTGAAGCTTGAACTGTTGCCTTGGATATTTCCAAAGTGTTCAACAGAGTCGGGCATGCTAGCCTTCTATGCAAACTGCAGAGCTATGGTATAACTGGACATTTGTTTGACCTAATCCAGTCATTCCTCTCTAATTGCACATTGAAGATAGTATTAAACGGACATGCCTCCTAAAACTACCATATGAACACAGGTGTCCCTGAACACACTATCCTAGGTCCTACGCTCTTTCTGATCTGCATTAACAATCTCCCTGATACTATAAGATCCCAAGTAGGCATGTACACTGACAACACCACAGTTTACTCTCACCTCAATCAAAAATCTGGTGAGGGTGACAAAGCGAACCTCACTGCCAGGCTTGAGAAGGACCTTCAATCCGTGGTGGACTGGGATAAGAAATGGCTCATAAATTGTAATGCTTCCAAAAAAAAGCTGCTATCAATTAGCCATCATAGACAATTGCTCCTACCTTCCATTAGCATGGAACAGGTCAGCCTCCCTGGAAGTAAAACACTATGCCTTCTTGGCCTCACACTCTCAGTGGACCTCAAGTGGAATGACTATATCAAATCCATTGCTAAATCTGCTGCTATGAAAGTCGGTTCTCTGTGTAGGGCCAGGATGTTTTTCCCATTTGAGTTCATCCTGTACATATATAAATCTACCATCCGCCCGTGTATTGAATACTGCTGCCACATTTGTTTGGGTGCCCCTGCTATTCTCCTCAGGGTTCTTGACAAAATACAATGGAGAATCTGTAATGTGATCGATACTGACTTGGCAACCTGGCTGCAGTCACTCTCTCACCAGTGTGATGTGGCTTCCCTGTGCCACTTCTATAAATACTTTCACGGTTTCTGCTCTGATGAACTTAGATCCCTGGTGCCCCCCTAGGTATGAATTTGCATGAGATACTAAATTAGAAACTAAGTCCCACTCTTTTACAGTGAAACAGATAAAATGTAACTGCAATTTCTACTTAGACTGCTACTTTTCTCGCACTCCCTGCTTGCGAAATTCCCTTCCATATACTTGCTTCCCTGACAGCTACAATCTCCAGGAATTTAAATGTAAGGTCAATAGACACCTCTTATCACGCTCACTCACATCCATTCTCTCAAACTCTCTTCCCATCTACCCCACTCTCATCCTTGGTATCCTCAGCCATCTATCACCCTCCTCCAGAAATTTCCTATAACTAAACACTCTTTCTCATGACTTTCCCCTATGTAACCCCCTGCGCAATAGTGGCAGTGGAATGCCTTGCTTGTGAAATGATTAAATAAAAAAAAAAACAATGCAAAACACTGAGGAGTAAATAGAATCTTTCTACTTCATACTGGACAATGCCAAGGCTCAGTATAAAACACAAGAAATTAGAATTATCATGGAAAACCTGAATTCCAAAGTAGGCAAAGAGAGGGAAGGTATAATAGTTGGTATCGTTTGATGAGGAAACTGAAGAGAAAAATGGGCCCAATAGTGCACAGCAAATGACTAGGTAATAACAAACACCTGGTTTCAAGAACACCCAAGATGATCATGGATGTGATTTTGTGATTGGAGAAGCCTAGTGCAGCACCCAGGCTGCAATACAACAGATTTGTGAATGACCTCAACCTGCAGGAAAAATACATGGACTGCATGAAAAAAATATGAGGGACAAACTGGAAATAGAAATTTTGAATGGGATGCACTAAGGGAAGAATTATAGTGACATCAGCAAATGACATTGTCCCAAAGGAAAACAGATGCAAAAAAAAAAATGAATGGCTCACAGATGAGATTCTCAACATGATGTGAAAGAAACAGAAAACAATGCCAAGACATGGAATGAAATCCAGAAAATTACACAAGGAAATCAGAAGCAAATGCAGAGAGGTTAAACAGGAATGGCTCAATGATAAATGTGCAGAAAGATTGAGCTTGACTAATAAAGGAGACATGCATAAAAAAATAATAGAACTAAAGATGGACTGCTCATATTAGAGAAAGTGAAAATACTTCAGTGCTAGAAGGAATACATAGGATATCTCTTCCATGACATGAGAGAGTAACCAACAATGCACAGAAATACCGGCAGACCAAAAATATTAAAATTCGAAGTGGAAATTGCACTGGCCAAACTGAATAGAAACAAAGCAGCAGAACAAGACAACATTGTAATAGGGATGCTAACAGCCTAAGACTATTTCAGCGTAGAGAAAATTACAGAAATATTAAATGAAATCTACAACAGTGGTGATATACCGGAAGACCAAAGTGGATTGATTTTTATAGTGCTGCCTAAAAAAACAGGCACAAACAAATGTAAACTCCACCAAACAATTAGCTTAATGACTCACATAACAAAACTCATCATCAGAATTCTGATGAATAGAGTGCGCAGCAGAATCAGGTCAGAGATAGGACAAGAACCGTGCGATTTCATCAAGGACACTGGAACAAGGATTATGATATTTATGCTCAGAATGTTATAAGAAAGGCAAATACAGAATGACATGTACCAGTGTTTCATAGATTATGCAATGGCATTTGACAAAGTACATCACAAAGACTTGATAGAGGATCTCAGCAACCTGGACATATTCAAGAAGACATTAGAGTAATCAAGAACCTGTACTGGCAGCAAACTGCCTGCATATGGACAGTAAATGAATTCAGCAGATATACAAAGATAGAAAGGGGTATAAGACAAGGATGTATCTTCTCATCAGATCTATTCAATCTATACAGTGAAACAATTCTGAGAGCTCTAGAAGTTCTGCCAGGATTCGTCATTTGCAGCCATAATCACCTATGTACTAAAGGAACACGTCGCATAGAAGAAGAAGATGATATTTATGGATTCAAGAACTCAGTAACAGGGAGAGAATTTATGTAAATATAAAAGTAGATATTGATGTCAAAACCCAGAGGCGATAGTTTGTTTCTTGCTTCAATGCTTTCATGGCCTGAAGACTGCATTCAAGCATGAAACGGAATGTTGGCACTGGGTGTTGACCTGAATATCCACCTTAAGATATTAGATTAATACAAATAAAATTTATGGCTTAGCTGATAGATGTTATATTCAGCCCCACAACTCTGCAGTTTTACAGACAAACTTTTTGTAATTGTTCGATCCACATATCAAGAAATTTCAACGATATATATAGATTTATTTTTCCTTGCTAATTGGTTATTTGTTTATTCATATCCTTTAAAAGCTGCATAAGGCATCCAACTTTGCTAGAACTTCAAATGCAAGTATTAGGAATAAAGAAGTTAAAAATTTCTTAGTATTTTTAGGAATTTATTAAAAAAATTTAAGACATTAATGCAGCATCAACCTGATGAATACAAAGTTTGTCTATATTTTTTATATGAGGTATTGTAACTATTTACATTACTGTCCTCATCTTTGTTGCTATATTCACTTCATTTCAACCATTATACACTCTGTCCTTCTTCAGATGATTGGAATTTTGATCTGAACTCTTTATTTTGTCCACTGGGGTAGATTGTGCCATGGCTCGTTTGGATATCAGAGTATCAGTCATCATCCTTTTTAACTCAACTCTGCAAGATTTTTTTCAGGTATTGAACTCATAACTCTTGGGTCAAGTCACTGGATCCAACCAATGTTTTATCCACTGGGTTATGTATCCTTGAGAACACCAACATATGAATTTTTGTGACTTATAAACCTAATGACTTAAGTAACCAATGTTTTTTACCAGAGCTCATATTACAATTTAGTATTATTATTGTTTTTCTCTAACATTTTATATAACTGGTCTCTGTGTTGTATTCATGTTTATGCTTGGCCAAGATTTTTGTGGCCTAACATATGCACTGATTCCTTAAGTTTTCATGATTTCCAGTAATGTTCTCTGTCTATTATTTCAACAGGGGTGATTATCTCCTTCAATATCTAGTCAGCCATACCTGATTTTTCTATTTCCCCTCGTGTTATGGCTTTATGGTGTTCCAGCAGTCTTATCTTAAGGTGGTGGCCTGTTTCTCTTTTATATTTCTTACAACAGCTGCCTAGGATGGTGTACACACAGTCCTTAATCATGTTCTCCTCTGTGGGAGGTTTTGTCTGCAAAGACAATCCCTTTCTTTACACTGTATGGGTAATGGAAGTTGATGTTGAGGTATTGTCCTATGAGGTTTGGCTTGCAGTATACAGATATCTTGAACTTATGCTCTGTTCAAGATACATCCAGGAATGCTAGTTTGTTGTTTTCTTTCTCCATTGTGAACTGTTTTGATGATCTTATTGAGTTCACATGGTTCAGTAGTAGCTGGACCTTTTTCTGATGTGGCTAGAATATGAAGATATCATCTATGTATCTCAGCCACAGAGTTGGCTATAGTGATGTGGATTCTAATGACATTTCCTCTAAGTATTTCATATATATGTTAGCCATTGATGGTAATAATGGTGATGCCATTGCTAAACCTTCATCCTGTCAATATATATCTGACCCCATTCTATAGTGTGTTGTTTGTGTACAAAAAGTCAGCTTCTCCATTAGGTTATCTTTTGGTATACCCGTACATTCTGCTAGGGATGATCCAAGGCCAGTTTGTCCCTGACTATTGAAAAATTCACACACTCAAGGATATATGACCCAGTAGAAAAAGTCATTGGTTGAATCTAGTAACTTGATTCAAAGAATTGTGAGTTCAATGCCTGTCTACAGCAGAGGTGAAAAAAAAAACTTGGAGATTTGAGTTAAAAGTGGGGTAACTGATGCTGAGATATATGAAGAGGTATGGCATGTGGAACTAAAACAATTTACCCTGGTGGATGAAAAAGTTTAATTCAAAATTCCAATAACCTGAAAAGGGCTAGAGCATACCACATTTAAATTTTAAATATGGCAACAAGATGAGGACAACAGTTTGAACAATGTAAATGAGTAGAAAGTTATTCAACATATCTGAAGACAATAAAGAAGTCATTTGAATTATTGTATTTCTCATTTTATAAGGTGCATATAAAAAAATAAAAAATTCTTTAAAAATCTCCTATACCCAAATGATTGGGTTACTGATATCAGATTAACATATAAATACCCTTGTTTAAGAAACTAGCTCCTTAATAACTGTAAAATTAAATATATACAAGCATAAATGATTAAATTCTGATTACAAATAAAAATAATATTAAGATATATGATTAATGTATATAAAGATATAAAACAAAGTCTCTTGCTTAACATGCTTGTCCCCTGATGATGCCAAAAATGAAATATGTATGACGATACATTATTAATTTCTGATTACAAATTTAAACAATTTTAAAATAGAAAAAAATAAAGGTAAATTACATAAAATTGTTATTAGTTTTATGCTTTTCTTTGAATATTTATTACCTTATTTTTAATAATCATTTCACCCCAAGCAAGGCAGGAATGTCACTAGTATACTGGGGATTACAGTGAGAGAAAAAAACAGAGTACAGGAGATGCCAAAGTACAAATGAGAGGTGGATGGTGGGATTTAGAGAGATAGAAGATAGCAATTGACATTTAAACTTTTTGAAATTGTAGCTATCAAGGAAGCAGGTTTATGACAGGGAGTTATACAGGTAGGAAGTGTGAGAAAAGAAACTGATAGAGTAGAAGTGATAGTTACATTTGACTATTTTTAAGTTAAAAGAGTTGGATTTAGATGCCAAACTAGTAGCACAAGTAAATTCATGTAGTTGGGGCACCAAGGAAAGAAGCTCATCAGAGCAGAAGCCATGAAAATATTTGTAGAAAAGACAGAGAGAAGCCACATCCCACTTCTGAGAATGTGAGTGGAGGCAAGCTTCCAAGTAAGGATCAACAACGTTGCAGATCCTCCTTTGGATTTTGTCGAGAACCTCAAGATGAATAGCAGGAGCACCTGACCAGATATGGCAACAGTATTTAATGTATGGAGGAATGGTACTATTATAGGTGAATATTATATGGTAGGTAATACAGCATTTTGTGAGTTTGAATCTGCAGAAAAGAAAATGAGGTATCAACACTGATAAAAATACAAATTAAAAATCAAATATGGGCATAAATATTTCTGATTTAGGTTTTACTGTTAAATGGCTAAGAAATGAAAAGATCGCTTTGATTTAAGCTGATGCATGAACTTTAAGATTCCATGTACTGTATAATTTAGGTGATCTTTTTTTATTCATCATAATGGCTGCTACCTTGTTTTTTTAGTACATGCATTGCAAGTTATCATTACAAGACTCGATTATATCTTATGATATAAAGCAATGCCTGTGCATGAAATTTTTAAAGTGTAGAAAGATGTTGAACTGGATGAAACTCACTCTTTAAACAAGAACAGCATGTACCATAAATAGAAGAAGCAGTTAACATCACTGGATGTCGTCAAGCTGCAGGTGTTACATCAGAGTTTTCTTTTTCCTTGTTGGATACAAATGCTAAGGTGTCTAACACTCCAATTATGTGCCTGGACACTAACCCAGGTATTTCTACATTAACACATCTGCACTAGATGGCTGTTGATTCTATGAAAAGATTCATCTACCCTTTGACATGTCTTGTTTTTAATCTTGCTAGCTGTCTATTCACTCTCCTCACTAGAAGAGTCTCATGGGAAAGGAAACTGGTTTAGTTGCTGATAACCTGATCATGTGGCAGGTATTAATGGATAACATAGTACCAGTAACATTCACAGAGTGACATGACTATATTTATCAAACATGATGACTGTCAACTTGTTAAATGAGTATAGTCATTGCTGACAAATTTGATCAATGTTTTTGGTTCTTGTGAGAATGACAATGGTTCTTGAAGTCAGCAAGTGATTTGAAATGCTTATTGCAGATGGGGCAAATTAAGATGTTTAGTACAGACCTTGGCTTATTTTGTAAAGTCTGTTCAGTTTGTCTGTATATTTTCATGTGATATATATATATATATAAGGTTTTGGTCATAATTAAATTAAGCCAGCACCCAGTTGTATTAAAAAGTCCTCAATATATTGATATTGTAGAGTTTTTGAATATTTTTCATTTGGAAATGAGTTATTTACACAACCTAAGTTTTAACCTTTCAGTATCTTCAGGCAATTTGTAATAATTGATTTTCCAATGTTTTCCAAATGTACCCTAGGGATTTTTATGAATGTGTGACTGGAATTTTTAAACAACTGAAAATTTTTAGAATTAGGGAGGAGTTACTTACGGATCTTAAAACACTCAGCCATGTTTGTATGATCCTAAAATGTATCTATAGGTGTGATTACATCTGGACATTAATTCTTTTTCATTTAGTAATTTCTTTTTAATAATTTTTAGTATTTTTTAAAATTTAATATGTATATATATATATATATATATATATATATATATATATAGTAAATGATCTCAAATCCGTAGACAGACAGATAAATCCATATAGAAAGCTCAATGAACATTATACAGAGCAATGTGATATACATAAAGTAAAACTAAACACATCATCCAGAGCAGTTATATACTGTAATTTATTTTGACAGGTAAGTTTTCCATTGAAATAAATTATTGTTTATATCCGCTTTAGATGATGTGCTGAGTTTTCCTTTATGTTTGAATATATATATATATATATATATATATATATATATATAGAGAGAGAGAGAGAGAGAGAGAGAAATAATTTGGCAAGAAGAGGGAAATATGAACAGACTGAGATAGATTAACAAATAGAGAAAAAGAGAGAGGTACAAACTGATAAAAAGGAAGAAAGAGATATGCCAGAGCTAAGATAGACATATAGCTATTAAGCTTAGTTTATCGTGATACACGATTTTAAAAAATCATTACTGATTTCCGTTAGAATTTATATTGCTTAATGCTCCTAAATTTTTTATTTCAGCTATGATAATATAATATTCAGTTTATTCATAAAGAATAATACCAATCTAACATTAAGGCCCACTGGGCCATGATAAAAGTGTTGGTTTGTTCCAGTGACTTCCCAAAGAATTGTGAGTTCAGTAGCTGGCTAATGCAGTGATGAACCAATAACTTAGAGAGTTGAGGTAAAGGGAGATAACAAAGACATCCAGATGTGTCATAGCTCATGGAACAAGAACAATATACCCAGTGATCAAAATAGGGGGTTTGGTTTGAAATTTCAATTGCCTGAATAAGGCCAGAGCATACGACGGCTGAGAATGTTGTGCGTATGACAAAAAGATGAGGACAACAGTCTGAACAATGTAAATCGTGTAAATACTTCTTCATCCCAGAAGTATAGACATATATTCAAGTAAATAATTAAAACATTTATTTTTTAATCAATTCACTCAATGCAATAAAACCACTATGATGCAAATGGTTCTTTGTGTGAAAAAATATAAGAAAAGAAAAACATTATCAAAAGGAAAAAACAATAAAAAAAACAGGAATTAGGAACACATAAGATAACGATTAACACTGCATTTAAAATTCGGAAGATCAAAGTTGACTGAAAGTAGAAAGTGCAAAAGAAGAAACTGATAGCATAGAACTTAACATTACATTTAGCCATTTCTACTGTGAAATGATGATACCTAGCCATCAATCTAGTCAGTCAGTTGAAGTGCCATACGTGATACACGCTTGGGCGATCATGTCTCGAACGAGACATGACTGACTGGGCAGAAGATTATCCTGCAGTAGGTTGCCATTGCTTTCTGCGGTAGACTGGTTGCCGACCAAGGCTATAGAACCCAATCTGTCCTGCTATTTAACCCATAACTGGAAGGAAGAGACGGATTAATACCTTTCCCAAGGGTATTTGCGCGTAAGTGAATACAATGGATTCAACTGGAATTCGAACTCAGCTACCCGGTTTCTCGTTCCGAGCCGATATCCACTGTACCACAACGCACATACTGCACTTAAATTCATGAAGTTGATGTACCAGTGAGGAAAGCAGGTTAAAACAATTATTAGAAAAGTATTTATATAAAATGTCATGATCAATAACAATGAATATTCTTCTTTGTATTTCATATCTCTAAATACATATTAGAAGAACCAAAACAGATGTGGGAAAAATATTCAATGCATGAATGAATGGTAGATTTATACATGTGTAAAATCAATTATGGTGAGAAAAATTATCTAGCACAACACAATAAACCAACATTCCTAGTAGAAAACCCAGTAATTGATTCAATATAATCTTTTCACTTCATGTCAGCTGAAACTGTTGATCTGAGAAGGTGCATTAAGTCACTTTTTTAGTGGTTAGAATCAGCCATGCTGATGGTTTGAAAAAAAAAAATTAAGAACAAACTAGGTCCAAGAACAAAACTCTGGGCCACAACTGTATTAATGTAAAAAGATCTAGAAAAGTGGCCATTCAAGACAACTTTCGTTTCATGACTGGATAAAAAAGATTGAATCAGATCAAAAATTTGTCCAGAAATATCTTTCAACTTGTGAAGAAGACCAGCATGTTAAACCCTGTCACATGTCTTCAGAATTTTCCAAAACAATGTCCTGAGCTATTCTTGATAGATAGATTATTTGTGCAATAACTGTTACTAACTCAGCAGTTGGCCTAGAGAAGTGAAAGCCATATTCCTTACTTGAAAGAAGACTCTGTAAAGTGAGATGCTTAACTAATTCAGGGTTGATTAGAGTCTCTAGTATTTTGCCAAAAAGTGGTAGAAGTCTAATAGGCCAATAGTTGAAAGGATCAAATGATACACCTGAGTTCTTAAAGACTGGAACTACAGAAGATTTCCAAAAAGCAAGAAAAACATGAAGCAAGGCATTGCAGAATTTGGAGAGAACAAGTGCCAGTTCAGGGACACATTTCTTTAGGACTATTGCAGGGATACTATCAAGTCTACATAGTTTTTGGGGATCCATTTTAGATATGTTAACAAAACTTGTTAGAGGCTATATGGTACCTCATTTTGTGAACAAAGACTTAGCATCTTTGAGGATATGTTTACAGACCCAAAGATATATTTGCCAGGATTAGAACTACTATGTTAGTACAGCCATGTGGCTATAGCAGCTAAACAGGAAGAGGTTAATCAAGGAGAAGATTGTGGTTTCCGAGAAAGCACAAAAGCATCAAAGCAATAGCTCAGGATATTTTTTTTCTATAATCATTTCACCCCAAGCAAGGCAGTACTGCTACTGATGTGCAGGAGACTGAAGAGAAAGAGGAACAGGTTATGAGGGGTGTTGGAGAATGGATAAGAGAAGGATGAGAAGACTGGTGTTATTTGTTTCTTATTTTAAGCATATTGCTAAAACAATATATATAAGAAAATTCAAGAAAAATAAAGACACCTTTATCTTGAAATTGTCCAATATTTGATTTTAATAAAATGTAATTTATCAAAGTCTGCAAATAGGTTTTGCAATTACTATGTTGATTTGTTGAAGAACCAGACATCAAATTTCAGAGTAAATGCTTTCAAAATTGAAAATACTTTTTAAAAATTTATACAAAAAGAAAGAAATTATTCATTTATTTGGATATTTTTCCTCATTTGAGAACCAATTTGTTTTATAGCATTGTTTCTTTATTCAGCATTTCCCTTATTTGACTTCAAGGCTCACAAAACAATAAAGAATTTTATGAAAAAAAAATTCTAAATGATTTTCTAATAATAGAGACTTAATTTATTTTAATATTACTTTTATGCATTTTTTTTTTGTTAAAAAAGTAAATGCTAAATGCTATCCAACTAGTGAAGACATGGAAGAACTTTTCAGGGGAACTGATATTATTATTGTCATTATTTTTAACAACATCACAATGGAAATTCCTGGTGGTGATTTTCACAGGGGATAAAGGAACAGCAAGTTTCTTAAACTCTCCAATATACTTTTTTGATATTTTTGGATCTGTATTCTTTTAATCCATCTTTGCAAAAGTGTTTGAAACTATTCTAAGTCTCCCAACAATTGTGGGTACTACCTTCACTCCTGTTCCTCAAATTCAGCAATAATTCTTGGACAAAGTCTTGACATTTTCTAACTCTGCATTCTCTTAAACCATTTTGATTATTAGTGTCATTACAAGTGGGCCTGTGCTTTAAAAAATGAGTGCAAAATATTTATATCGATATGCTGTCAAAAATGAGAGCAACACTTATATTGATGTACCTACTATTGAGTATCTTACATTAAGACATAAAAAAAGAAGGTGAAAATAATAATCCAAACACCTGAGTGTGACAGGAGGGAAATATATATATATATATATATATATATATATATTTTTTTTTTTAATCATATCACCCCGAGCAAGGCGGTAACACCACTGATGTGCAGGGGTGCTACGTAAGAGTGAAAAGATTAGAAAACTGAAAGCTGGAAACCACATCCTAAACAGGGAACAAGGGATGAGCCTCTACACCTGTTCAATAGACGTGGGTGGAGTGTGAACCGGGCGATAGTTTAGTCTATCTACTCCAATTGAAAAAAAAAAAAGAAAAGTGAAAATATTGGAAAAGAGAAAGCCAGAAACCACTTCCTAAACAGGGAACAAAGGATGTGCCTCTACACCTGTTCAATAGACATGGGTGGAGTGTGAACCGGGCGATAGTTTATAGGCAAGGAGGTAAATAAGTATATATATGCATATACACATGTATACACATCAATATTTTAATATTAATCAGGTGTATATGGAACAGTGCTCAATGTTGTATAACAGATTAAAAATATATATTAATAAATATACATGCTATCCTATGTTTATGGAATGATTCTGAATTTCATGCATTACAAGTTAGTATGCTAGTATGCACCCAAACATTGCTGTAAAGCATGAAACTCAGAATAGTGCCTTAAAAAGTAGGATAATATGCATACTTATATATATATATATATATATATATATATATGAAAAATCTCTCAGAGTTAACCTGTAGAAAAAGCAATATTTATAAAAGTAAAAGACAATAGGAAAACTGTAATAATTGCCAACATGTTTCAGCCTTGAAAAAGTTCACATTGGATGAAACACATTGGCAACTCTTACCGTCTTCCTATTGTCTTTTACATTTATATATATATATATATATATATATATATATATATATATATATATATATATATAGTCATCCGCAGACAGATCTGTTTTGCTGTATCACAGCTCATCAGTACGGTTAGACTCCAATTGCCCCTATATATATATATATATATATATTACATACAAATAAATACACAATGCTCTTTAATATAATAGTGAAGATATATATATATATATATAGATATATATATATATATAATTATTAAAAGAAAGTGAAAGAACACATAGGTTAAAACTCACTGTTCAAGCATTTACTTTTATAAAGAGTGCTTGATACAGAGTAGAGCTTAATATTGTAATTTTGTTATTACAGTGGTTTATAAAAGCATTATATCACTATCTCCTTCTATGTGCCTTGTCCTTTCAGGACATGGGTGATCATGGCCTTCCAAGTCTCCTTATCCATGGTGGCTCTGAGCACACTTTCTCCTGTTACACCACACAACCCCAATTCTGTCATCCCCCTGCTCAGGCCCTTCAAATATTTTATCTACTACTTTCCTCTGTCTCTTTTTCCCTCTATCTGGCCTGTTAGTATCAAATTCTCGAAGCCCTCCTTTCTCATTGCATGTTCCAGGAACTTTAGCTGTATCTTCCTGATACTCAGTATCAATTTCTTTTTCATTTCCATCCTTTCCAAAACGTCATCATTGCTCATATACTCAATCCATGATATCTGCAGCATTTTTCTGTAGAACCACATTTCAGTTACTTCAAGTTTTTCCTTCATACTGAAGAACTGACATCACATAGCAATCCAATACTATATTCCTTCTTTCTAGTGAAATTTTTCCTGTCTTTTAATACTCTGTTCAGCTTCTGGAATGTGTTCTTCACCATGCCAATTCACCTTCGGATCGCTGGGTCACACTTTCCGTTTTCAGTTAGATTTTAGATTTTTCTACCTGTTTGATTTTAGTATTTCCCACCTGTATTTGGTATTTTGGGCTACTCTTTTTGCTGATGATCATGTATTCGGTTTTCTTGCAGTTTATTTGTAGTTCTTTCTTGTCACACTCTTCAGCTACCTTCTGTAGGAGGTCTTGTAATTTCCTTTCCGTGTCTGCTATCAGCACTGTATCATTTGCATATCTTATGTTGTTCAAATTGTGGCCTCAGATGACAAATCCTGGCATAACATCTAGGGTCCTCAGAATAGTCTCACTGTACAATTTGAATAGATCCGATGAAAAGACATCCTTGTCTTAGGCCCCTTTCTATCTTTGTATATTTACTGAATTCGTTTCCTGTCTTTATGCAGGCAGTTTGCTGCCAGTAGAGATACTTGATTACTCTTATGCCTTTCTCAAATATGTCAAGTAACACTCCCTAATTTTTTAAATAACCATGAATTCATCTTATATTTTCAAAATAACTCATTTTCACCATTTATGTTAACATATCACCTGAAGAAGAACAGTATTGTTCTGAAACATGGAAATTTTTGTGTAGTGATATTATGCTTTTATAAACCATTGTAATATCAAAATTACAATATATATATATATATATAGGGTAGATATGGATGGGATAAAATTCTATATCCCAAAAACACTATTCTTAAAAAAGTGCTCAATACAAAGTAGAGTGAATAATATTTATTTAGAATTTATAACATAAATATGTTGTAATATCACTACAAAAGTAGCTATTTTGTTTCAGCACTACTTGTGTCTTAGTGATGGAGCTGATTTCAAGTTGAAGAGTTTTAAAAGGTTCAAAACTTTGTTTTGTAAAAATGTCTTCCTAATTGATAAGGGTTGGCTAGTTTTGAACCCTTTAAAACTCTTCAAATCAGCACCATCACTTGATAAGACACGAGTAGTGTTGAAACAAAATAGCTACTTTTATAGTGATATTATAACATATTTGTTATAAATTCTAAATATATATATATATATATTTTTTTTTTTTTGAGAGCATTATTACAAAAAAATAAAATAATTAGGTGCTGATAAAGAGCAAACACGTGGCAAGAGTTTTCATAACTGGTAGTAATAAAGAGAATGAACTCAGCTAATGCTGCATTGCTATTGTCTCTCTCTCTCCATGAGTATAACAGGAAAGACATATATATCTATGTATATATGTATACATAACAGTCTTGATTAAAGTGGAGAGGATTGTTGTCATTATTATTGTCATCATTATTACTATTACTGTTGTTGTGTAAACTATAACTAGCTTGTTATTAGTGTTACTAATCTGCTATCTTATTACTAATCTTACTATTTTTGATTATTAATACTGTTTTATCTTTATTATTATTGACTAATTATATTGCTATTTTACTATTTTTTTAAATACTAATACTATTTATTATTATTAATACCTACTACTGCTTTAATAATACTATTTTAAATTCTATTTCATTGATTATTTTTTTAATCAATTTGCCCAGTGCAAGGTGACAATCCTATTAAAACACAAGGGGCTACTGAGAGTGAAAAAATGGAAACATTTTGGAAGAAACTAGAAACTTGATCCTCAACAGGGAACAATGGATAAACCTATACTCCTGCTCAAAAGACCATTTATTTACTACCACTATTATTTCATTAGTTACTTGTATTATTTTGTTATTACACCTATCATTTTACAACTACTATTTCATTAATACTCTTAATGCTATTATTTATTAATATACTTATTATAACCTTTAATAGATATGTTAATACTATTTTAATTCTGTTACTATTAATACACCTAGCATAATAGTTTTATTAATACTCTTATTCATACTATTTTAATAATATCCCCATTACAATTGCATTACTACTCCTATAATTTTATTTATACTCCTTATTTTATTGATACTACTACTATAATTTTATTACTACACACATCATTTTTATAAGTACTCACAATTAAAATACTCCCACCATCATTTTATTAATACTACTATTATAATTTTATTACTACTCTTATAATTTTATGAATACTCATATTTTTTGTAATACTCCTAATTTGGTTTTTAGTTTTATTACTACTTCTATTACTCTATGACTACCCATCTTTTAGTAATACTCCTACTTTCATTTTATTAATGTTACTATTAAAATTTTTTTACTCCTACATCCATTTTTTAATTCCTCATTTTTAGGAATACTCCCTCTGTCATTTCATTTTATTAATACTACTTTTATTAATGCTACTTTTATTACTGCTACTCCCACTGCCATTATTAATACTCATAATTTTTTTTATATTCCTAATACATTTATTCTTTAGCAATTTTATTTATACTACTATTATAATTTTATTACTACTTTTATAATTTTATAAATGTTCATATTTTTAGTAATGCTCCTAATTTGGTTTTTAATTTTATTACTACTACTATCATTTTATGAATACCCATATTTTAGTGAAACTCCTACTTTCATTTTATTAATACTGCTATTAAATTTTTTTCTCTACTCCTACAAACATTTTTTAAATCCTCATTTTTAATACTCCCTCTGTCATTTTTATTTTAATACTACTTTTATTACTACTCCTACTGTCATTATTAATAATACTCATAATTATTTTTATATTCCTTATGCATTTTATTTTTTATGTTCCTACAACTATACAATAGTAATTTTTTTATTATACTCTTCTTTACTCCAGTACTCCAAAATATTATCAAAACTCCTTTCAAATACTCCTATCATAATTTTTTTGATCCAACTCCTATCGTGATTTTATACAATTTTATTATTTTATTAATGTTCTTCATTATAATTTTATTAATACTCATCATTATTTTAGTAATACTCCTGCTATTACTGCAGTAATACTCCTACTACAGTTAATATTTCAACTACTACTACTGCTCCTTATTTATTATTATCACTATTACTCCGACTAGTTTTATTATTGATAGAAAAGATGGAGAAGTAGAAGCATTGAATTAAATCAGGCTTGTTGTGCAGTAGCGCGTCAAGTCGAGTGCTGTGTGTAAGCGCCGACATTATCATTATTATTATTTTTATTATTATTAACAACTTGTTATTATCATTCTTTCTTTCTTTAGTGTTGGTTCCACTGTCAACAGAGAGAAGCAACTACACAACGTCCATCGCTTGCTTCTTTCTGGCGAGTCCTCACTTATTAACCTTCTATTTTAACAAAGAAGGAAAAAAAAAAGAGAAAACTTTATCTTTTTTTTTTTTCAGGCTAAAAATCTATTGCCAAACCATTCCCATATCTTTTTTCTCCAATATGAACTTCAACCGTTGAGGAAAAGCTTCGTTTTTTTTTTTTTTTCGCCCTTTTTAAGAAGCTGGTTGGCTTGTGGAAGCCGCTGTCGTCTGCCAAACTAAAACAAGTGACTCTATCTCTCTTTCATCTCCGTTTCTTCTTGAAAAATAATCTTTCCCAGAGAAACCAAAAAAAACAAAAAAACATCATGTCTGATAACGAAGTAGAGGAAGTTTCCTTTTTACCAGGTCAGTTAATTTCTTCTTATATATATTTACCTTTTTCTTTTATTCTTCTCTGAACCCGTCAATAGTTTGTGTACGTAAAAATTTATTGCGTCCATCTGTGTTGTCCACCAACAACAACAGGCTGGTCACAAAATGGGGGATCTCCTCTTTACGCGATCACATGTCTCACCTTGTTGAATCAACTAACAACTTTATTGTCCCCAAACTCCTTTCTTTTCAAACCAAATGGAAATTTAAATATTTTAGATTTAATTTCAAGTTAAATATATTTAAGATAGCATTTCTGTAGTTGTTTACAAACGTTTCGGAAGTCTCGCTCGGTCATCGTCGGCTCGCGTGTCATTTTTAAAATCTTCGGCGTGTTTATAGGTTGCAATAAGTAAACAAATAAATGTAACATTTCTTTGTAGGGATTCAGCTCTAATTTCATAATTGACTCTTTTGTCTTTTGTATAAGAGCTGGATACACATTCAAAATAAATATTTTATTCATTTTTTTTATTATTAAAATCTAAATGTTGGTACTCTACTGAGTTCTGTGACTGCAAGAGTTAATTCATGCTTTGAAGGGCCTGTAAGAACACATGCCATTTTAAAATTGTTTCATGGGACTTTTAATTTCTCTTAATTAAAAATGTAATCAAATCTTTTTAATTGAAATATCCTGACGAGAAAAATAAATCTGTTTATTTGGAAAACACCTGGATTGTTATCAAATTGATCCCCCAGTTTTGGGACGGTAAAAAATGCGCATTTTAGTCAAGTACATGTTTAAATCATACTATTAATTTTAAATTTTTTCTTTAATAATTATTCGTTGAAATTTTAGTGGATATTTAAAATAAAATAAATGTGATATAACAATTGCTGTTCAGTCACTTTTTAAAGTTTCAGAAATATCAAAAAAAAAATTAAAAAATAAATAAAAAAGGCCGGTGACAATATAAAATAAAAATAAAATTATTATTAGTAAATTAGAAGGATATATATATATATATAAAACTACATGGAATTAAAAATTAATAAAATAAAGAGGCGAGGTGATATTTTTTAACCGGTCTAATTTTTATTTTTCTGTCTTTCTTATTTTCCCGCAATATTTGCGGGGAATGTGTTTTTAACTTTTAGATTTCATTCTGGTTTTTAAACTAAATTTATAATAATTAAAAATATATGTATTTATAATTTAATTGGGTTGAAAAAAAGAGGAATTGTTTTTGTTTTAATCGTTTTTAATGACAGATTTGTAACTTGTTTACGTTTATTGTCCATCTTCTTGTGTCTTCAATTGTAATTTGGCGCGGCCTGACTTTGATGAACTTTAGTTTTCAAGACTTAGTCTTTCACTTTCTCTACCTGTAACTCTGACCATCAATTAAATCCCCCGGCAAAAAAAAAAAAAATTCTTTAAAAGAAAAAAGTTTTATTTGTTTTCAAATTTTCTTGTTGAGATCGGCTTATAAAACGAAGTTTTTTTTTTTTCTTAACGCACCGACTTGAAATTTCTGAAGATTTTAATTTAAAAACAAATGTTATTATAAAACAATTATTATTTATTTATTTTCTCAGGGGATATTTCTATATTTTTTTCTAGCCAGAGTTTGAAACTTTAAAACTAAAAAAAAGAAAAAAAAATTAAATGCAACAAATTGTAACAAATATCAGAAATTGAATAAAAAATCATAAATAATTTGATAAGTACAAAAAAGTCATGCGTTTTCAATCTGAAAAGCTTTCAGTTTTAAGGACTTGTTTAATTAATAAGAATGTATTTTTTTTATAAAGATTTATATTTAAATGTCCCCTTTTCTTAGTTTCCATGAAGAAAAACATTTTTGCTTCAATGAAGCAGAAGAAAAAGAATTGAAAAATGACTTTTTTTGTTTCGTTTTTTTTTTAGGGAGGGAGGGGGTATCTTAAAACTTTTCCAAGGTTGAATTACTGGTTTATTTAAAAATTTAAAACCTTTATCACGACAGACACAATTCATCAATCAATTGTTAGCCTGGGGGCGAATTTTCCTTTCATCCAGCTTTTAAAATTTTTCTTTGGAAAAAGAAATAGTGCGAATAAGGAAGTGATTTTCCTATACTCCAACCAAATAAATTTTTTAATTTTTTAAATAAATTAAATGTAACTAAACTTTCTTTAATGTATATGGAATAAACTTTTTTGTTTTGTTACCATATTTGTTTTTTTATTTACTTTTTGTATATAATCCTTTTCAATTTTCTTTCAAAAACAACTGTTACCTTTTTTTTTCTCTTTCATTACTTTCAATCCGAATAAGTATTTTAACATCCTATTTTAACAAAATGTTTCATGGTACGTGTTTCTTTTTGTGGTTGTTAAATGTTATAGCAATAAAAAAAATCAACAAATTCCTTCCTTCTGGGTTCAACAGCCATTCACTTTTATTTTTCTTTATTGACGTTGAGCTTAAAATTTAAGGAAGTCAGGATTTTAAAAGTGATCTTTTATTGTTAAACTTTTATTCATGAATTTTTTTTTTTTTACAAAGGGTTATTTTCAGTCTTTTGTTAACAAAATAATGTTAGTATCAGGAGTTAAAAAAAAAAAGAAAAAAACAAAGGAAGAAAGTCTAAATTTAAAAATCGTATGCTTGAGTAAACTATTAAATAGGTTACGTTTTTATTACCTGAGGAAATTTCTTACTCACTCGATCAATAAGAACATGACCTACTGTAGTAGTCAGTTTTCTTCTTTTCTTGTTTGTTTTTTTAGTGCTAAATAATTTTAAAAGCAGGCACCTGAAGATCAAGTCAAGTGTGCAACAAAGTGCAACTAGTTGGTGTCTTGAAGTACTCACTGTCTAGTTTAAACATTGTGTTATTTTTTATCGTTGTATATACAGAAAAAACAAGTTTTAGTTTCCTTGCTAATAATTTTTTTGCTCATTTCAGATTTAAATTTCCTGTTGCACTTAAAACCAGGACCTTAATAAATCATAAAATGCATTTCTAAGCAACTTATTCTGTGTTACTGTTAGTGTTAACTTATTTATTGTTAATGTTAGCATAAACAAAAGTTGAATTTTAATCTTGATTTCGAAAATTGCCATTTTTACTCTTTCTTTACAAATAATACACTTTTGTTTTATTTCTGTATTTGTTAAACAATTTGACATTTTTGTAATGTAGAGCATCAATGTTTAGCCTGGTTAAACAACATTCCGTTTTATTTTACTGTAAGCAAAAAGAAAAACAAAATATGAATGAATTTAGAGAATAATTAAAAAAAAACAACCCCAAACTTTCAGTAAATAACAGTTGTTTTCAGGATAAATTACACTTTAATAGGCAATATATGAAAAAGAATTGCTTCAGTAACACTTGAACAGTCACTTGTGTGATTCATGCCGTGTGTGTATGAGTTCAAGCAAAATTAAGAAAAACAGTATAATTAATTTTGCATACACCTTTCAAATAACTGGAATAATTCAAATAATAATAATAATAATAATAAATCCTTTTCCCATACTGCAAAAAGGAAACCAAAAAAGGGTTTCTGATTACTGTGAATTTTATGATCCCACTTCTGGGAAGATGATAGTTTTCTTCTCACTTCCCAACCATTGAGTTTGTTTGAACGTGTTTGGTAGCTGTTCTAACGAAAGGGAGATTCGGCCACCATCATTCAACATCAGGATGACTTTAGGTCGACCACTCTCTGAACCTTCACATCTTTGTACCCATGTGCATCAAGAAACATTGGCAATTCATTTTCTACTCAAGTCTTCATTTATTTTTTATTTTTTGTTTGTTACTGACATTCAACATCCGTCAGTGGTACAAAAAGTCAATTACAACCCGCCACAATTGATGACTCGACACAATATGAAAAAGCAGAACTAAAACTCCAATTATAGACACTTTTTTTAAACTGAGAGTGAAAAAGTTAGCCAACTTCTCAACCTACTGTAACATGTATGTGGACACACAAGAAGTTTTCAACAAAAATAATTTACTCTCACAAATTTGTGATTAAACCTGATGTAAAGCAAATTTAAAAACTCTACTCAACATACAGCTATCTGGATAATATTGTCTCTTAAGTCATCAATTTTTTTTTTTTCTCAACACATGTGGGGAAAAAAATCCCTAATAGCCATGACAATCACTACTATGACTACTATGGTCATTAAGCAGAGCAACACTCTTTTCATCCCTACTGATATTTAATCCTTCATCACTGCAACTAAATGGAACATGCTGAAACTGCAACATTTCAATAACCCAATATTTTACCTGTTGAAAAAAAAAAAAAAAAGAATGCTCCTAATGTTTTTTTATATTAGAATCGCTTTAACAATAATTCAAGTATAGAAAAGACAACTAGCGACCACGTGGAAATTTTCATCAACATTGAAAAAATAAAGTGGTAACATTACATGAGCTTTACACACGCACACAATTCATGAATAACAAATTCGGGGCTAATATGAAAAAACAAGAATTAGTAAATTCAACCAGAAACAATTTTCTGTATATCTTATCTATATATATATATATATATATATATATATATATATGTATAACAAAACTGGTTAGATATCTTGCAAATAGTACTACTTGGTTTACAAAACCTACCAATAAACCAAGGTTAGTAACATGAACTTAAGTGCTATTATAAAAGCCTATGATTGAAATTTGAAAAGGATTCTATGGAGTTTTCTAATGAAAAAGTTCGATAATTAACACAAGAGAAAACTCGATACTGAGTCCCTCTCTGAAGGTTGCCTGCACACTGTTCCAAATCCTTTCATTCCCGAAGAACTAAATAAATGTACACATGGCTATGGCTTGACAGTGAGGCACCCTTTAGAAACCTCTTACACTGGACCATTTAAAGTTATAGAGAGACATAAAAAATATTTTGTTATTGAGTTCCATTCTGGAAATCATCAAAATGTGGCTTTGCACAGACTGAAGCCTATAATACTTCCAAAATGGCAACAAAAAGTACACTTATACTTATCAAGAAGAGAAAATTAAAATTTCTAGGGTACATAAAGAGGAAAGAGCACTTGGAAAATTTGATACTCACAGGATATATTGTGAAACAAAGGAAAGGAAAGCAATGCATAACCTATCTGCCGAGCTTGAGTAAATGGATGGTGGAACAAAGTTTAGGAAAGAGAGCAGAAAGATAAAATTTATTAAGGAGGGAAAATTGTGGAGAGCCATTATCAGTAACATCTTGCAAGGACACAGCACATTGAAGTAGAAAAATCATTGTAGTAAAAAAAAACCTTCTAAAGATGTTTTAATTAGAGAGCAGTTTGGGGAGTACCTGTATGACTTATTGTTTAATAATTTTGGCATAGAATGATTAAGAAATAGCCAAAACAAAAAAAATAGTTGAAATCTATAGGTAACTCTGCAACTATATTTTCAATTATCAAAACAAAATCCTTTGTGCACTATTCATACTTTCTAAACTTTGATATTGTGAGAATAAACATGGAAACATTAATTGAATACTCTTGACATATCTGGTCTGGTATTCCTGTTGTACATCTCGAGATTCTTGACAAGATCCAGAGAAGGATCTGCAAAAGAATCAATCCTGACCAAGCATCTCGTCTCCAGTCACTTTCTCATCAATGTGATGTGGCTTCCTTCTGCTCTACAAATATTTTCATGGCAATTTCTCTAATGAGCATTTTTTTCTAGTACCCAGACTCTATGAATTCAAACACACTACTAGATTGGCAACTAGGTCTCACTGTTGAACTAGCTAGATGCAAATACTACTTCTACTCTAACAGTTTTTTTTTCTCATACTTTCCACCTGTAGAACTATTTTCTTAGTCTTGCTTTCCTGATAACTACAATCTTTTAAAATTTGTCAGTCGCCATCTTGTTTTCTTGAACGCTGTTCCTTTTTTTTTTGTCCTCTCCTCAATCTTCCCCATCTTCTCATTCTCTTTCATTTTCACTCTGTAAAACCCTCAGCTTCCTAGTGGCATTATCATTATCATTATCATTGGAGTGAAGGGATTTAAAAAAGAAAAAAAAGGCTATTCTCTTGTCTGTTAATCAAAGCTGATTATATGTGAAGACGTTTTTCAGAGTTGCTTTTATCCTTTCTTTATGTAGCCAATGTTGTGATTGTAATGGCAGTAAGCATGGAAATCATCCACACTTTATTATTTGTTAATCAAATATTGATTAGCTGCAAAGATCTATTTCAAAATTGTTTTTATTGTTTATCCATTTTAAAATTATAATTATGAAATAAAAGCTGTAAATACAGTTGTAAATTTCTACATGAATATTTCTAGACTAATGTATTCTTTCTTTCTTTTAAAAAATAATGGACTTTTGTTTCTTACTAAAACATTTTTTCTGCAACAATCTTGTTTAAAAACACTTTACGCACAATGCTTTCTACTTTACAATACAAAAACTGCAATCTTATTCAATATTCACTGAAAAAAATATTTTACTAATAAATTGCTGTTATAAAGATGTTTGCAAATTACATGTTTATCTTTAAGAAAATATAAAACTTCTTTTTTCTTCTTTTTACTTGAATTTTATATTCAAAATGCTCAAAATTCATTTTCTAATAAAAATATCAAATGGTTCACCCACTTATTAATTTTCACAAGCCTATAATTTCTAACATTTTTTTATGTCTAGATAACTACCAAATACTATTCTTTTATGTCTTTGAAAGTGTTCACTTTGCTTTAATATCCTTGGGGGTAGATATGAATGCACCTTCTTTTGCATTCTAACATACTGCCAGATAACTTAACAAATGTCTTATCACTGGCATGCCTCAAGTATTTATAGAGAACAACACAGAAAGCTTATGTAGTTTCTACTATGGATATTTATCAAGCTCCTGCACTAGAGCAAAATGCGACACAAGGTCAGTTTTACTTGGGGTGTCAGAATGTTTGCGCATGGGCAAGAGCCAAAAATTGCCCAGCCTCTGCAACTCTTTGTCGTGCTGGCCTCAGTGGTGACCACCAATCGTCCCATTTAGCAATGGGGTGGCATTGCCTCAGGGCACTGTTCCCAGGAATTGGGCACCTTTCATTATAATTTTTATTAGTTGCATGTCTGTCCTTGGACAGAGATACAATGGAACTGCATTCTGCTTGAGGACAGACACAACTAAGAGATGATTATCCTCACCTTTACATAGCAGTTATGTAGTTTCTTCTATGACTGGTACTATCTGTTCTAGGTTACTTGGAGGAAAATTATGTGAGAGTAATGTTATGAAGGATCTAGTATATTGACCTCGCATCATATTAATGACAACATTAATAGAGATTTCCTGTTCTCATCCAGTACAAACTGCCTTCCAAAATCTGATTCCACTGAATTTATAGGTTTGTAGACTGGTATAGTTCCTCTAATTTGTACATGTCTGGCATGGTGACCATGTTTCAAATCTCTTCAGGAGTACAACAATGATGAAACGAGATCCCCAATCAATTCAATTCTTTTTTAGACTACACATGCACAAGCATAAATGTGAAGAAATGGGCACTGATCATATCCTCATTCTATACTACATTCCAAATTAGTGGAATAAATACTGGTTGCTAAATAATATTTTTACACATGCCCTGATGAAGTCTTGTGAGAAAAAAATGTATGAAAAGTTTTTCTCTTGTCATTTCATGTATTAATATTGTATTTCCAGATATATTTTATTGATATCTAAATTTTTTACACATTGTCAGCATGGAAAATGAAAACAAAAATATACAGTTAATAAGAAGATACAAAATTCTATTAATAATTGCACATTCCTATAAAAACAGACAGAAAAACTTCCTCAAATATTGCGTTAAAAAATGTTATTCACCAAAGTTCCCATAGATTTTTCAAAACTTCACATCACATTTTTCTCGTGTATGTACAGGGATTCCTGAAATCTCCTGCTGATAAGAAAACAGGAATCAATTTTTGAAAAAGCAAACAAAAGTAGGCAGGAATCATCACCACTGCAATATTTTAATAAAATTCAAATTGAGGAAATTAAAATTTTCAACATATGTATTCAAACTCTGACCATAACTCTCTGCACAAATCGCAGATATATAGACCTTTATTTTTCTGGAAAAAGACAGTGTGAAAATATTGTTGCTTTTATTAATTTTTTTTATTTTTTTTATGTTATTTTTACTCAAATTTCCAGAGATTATTTTCTGCGAGGTAAGTGCATGAGAAATTGTTTTTTTTTTTCCCTCTCCGTTCTGTCTGTAATAATTTTCTTGGCTTGTTTTTTTTTTTTTTTTTTTCTTTTTCTCTTACTAACATTTTCAACTTTATGCTTCGTTTGGACTTTAACAAGTTAAAACTTAGTTAACTCGGCACCCCTAACTTTTTTTTTTTTTAAATTGGAGTAGATAGCCCAAACTATTGCCCGGTTCACACTCCTCCCACGTCTATTGAACAGGAGTAGAAGTTTGCCCCTTGTTCCCTGTTTAGGATGTGGTCTCCGGCTTTCTCTTCTCTCACTTCTGACCTTAGTATTGGTGCTTCTGTGATTTTCCTGCGATCTGTCTGGTTGGTGGCAACGTCTCATCATTGTGAGGGTACCGAATTGGCAGTTTCCTGGTAGTTAGGAGCCCTAACTTTTGTGTAGCGTCAAGAGCAGCTGCTCTGATCAACAGTTGTATAATATCGGGGTTCTTGTAGTGCCATGTTGCGCATGGATAGGTGTCCCTGCAAGTGCTTTCAGTGGGCAACCCTGAGGCCACACCTTGTTGCAGCTCTAGCCAGTTTCCCTCCCAGCACAAATCGTGGATAATGACCGCCTGTATCCTCTACCCTAGGTCCCTCACTATAAACAAAATATATGATGAACAAAAGCAGAAACAACCCTAAACCAGCTAAAATCAAATCACCTTAAAGCCCTTAACCTTTCCTTCACTAATATCCGGGGCATTCGTACTAACTTTCCTATCGTAGAAGCTTTCCTTCATGAAAAGTCCCCGGACATCCTATCACTTTGCAAAACTAACCTCAACTCTTCTATTCCCTCCTCTGACCTCTACATCCCTGGCTATCTCCCCCTCTTAAGGAAGGATTCCACTGTACACATGCATGGGCTGGGGATCTACGTCAGCGAACAGCTCCCCATAGCTAGGGTGACTTCACTTGAATCTGCTGCCCACCAGTACGTATGTCTCCGTTTGTCTCTCCTCAGTTCGGTTAGTTACTTATTCTTTCTGTACTGCTCTCCATCCACTCCTGACTGTTCGCTTCTAGATAGTATTGCTGACAACATTGATAAGGCTATTTCCTGCCACCCATTTGCTCACATATTTATATTCGGAGATCTCAACAACCCATCACTCTGAGTGGCTTAAAGACTCTGTTACTGATCTAGCGGGCGTCCATGCCATGAACTTTGCTATTTCCCAATCCCTTATGCAAGTGGTGGACTTCCCCACCCGCTTCCCAAGCACTCACTCCGGACACTCCTCACTACTATATATATGTTTTACCTCTGCCCCTGACGTCTGTCAAGTCTCGCAGCTTTGTCTGCTCGGCAACTTCAACTATGCTGTTGTCTCTCTCAGTATTTCTTTCCACTCTCACTCCCCTCAGGAGCCTCCTACCTATAGGACCTCCTACCACTACCAAAAAGCTGACTGGGATGCATTTCGCGATTTCCTCTGCGACGTCCCTTGGGGAAAAGTGTTCGATCTCCCAGTTGATGACTGTGCTTCTGAGGTCTCGTCATGGGTGAAAGCTGGCATTGATGCCTTCATACCCACCAGGAAGTATTGCCTAAAACCTCATTCCTCTCTGTGGTTCTCTCCTGCTTGTTCGGTCGCCATTGCCCACAGGAACCATTACTTCCAACTATTCAGGAGCCAGTCATCTTAACAAAATAGGCGCCTATTCACGTCTGCTCGCAATAAGTGCAAGAGAATCCTGAATGACGCCAAACAGTTGTTCACTGAGAGAATGTGACAGCGCATAGCTGACCACAAGTTTGGCTCCAAGGACTACTGGCGGATATGCAAACGGGTGCTTAACAACTGCAAATCCTCTGTACCTCCTTTAATCTATGAATTTGAGGTTCTTACAAGCTGAGTGCTTTGCCCGTAGATTCTCATCCAACTCCACGTTTGATTCATCTGGAGTATGCTCACCCAATTCCCCTGTTAGAACTGAGGCCAAACTGCACAACGTACATATTACCCCGAAGGTAGTATCCCAAGTAATTTCAAAACTTGACCCCCATAAGGCGAGCGGTGGCGACGGAATCCCAGTGATAGTCCTTAAGAGGTGTTCATCTGAACTCTCCCCTATCCTTTCTAAACTGTTTAACTACTGCCTTTCTGCTTCCTGTTTTCCTGCATGCTGGAAGTTCTCTTCAGTCATTCCTGTTTTTAAGAATTGTGGTGAACCCTCGGACCCATTCAACTATCGCTCTATCAGTCTTCTACCGATATTCGGGAAAGTGTTCGAGGCTATAATCAATGCTGAAATAGTTCAACATCTTACTGCCCACAAACTCTTCTCTAACAGGTAATATGGCATCCGCTTTGCCAGGTCCACTGCCGATATGCTAACAACCATTACGGAGTACATGCTCCAGACCCTCGATGAGTCAGGCAAGGCTTGTGCGGTTGCTCTGGACATCTCCAAGGCTTTTGACAGGGTCTGGCACTCTGGCCTCCTTTGCAAGCTACGGGGTTACGGCATTACCGGATGCCTGCTTGACCTAATCCAGTCCTTTTTAAACAACTGCAAAATGAAGGTTGTATTGAATGGGCATACCTCTTCATCCTACAGCACGTATGCCGGTGTCCCCCAGGGCTCTATCCTGGGCCTGATGCTCTTCCTTATTTTCATCAATGACCTCCCAGATGAGATCAAGTCCCAAGTAGGCATCTACGCAGATGACACCACAATATACTCCCGCACAAGTAAGAAACCTGGTATGGTGGACTGACATAATCTCGCTGCTGACCTTGAACGGGATCTATGCTCTGTGGTGAATTGGGGCAAGAAGTGGCTTGTTAACTTCAATGCGTCCAAGACCAAGCTGTTGTCTGTCAACCATCACAGGCAACCTCTCTTACCTCACATAAGCATGGACCAAGCAATTCTCCCTGAGTACAATACACTGCACCTCCTCGGCCTTACCCTCTCTTCTGATCTCAAGTGGAACCGCTACATCGAATTCATAGCTAAATCCACTGCTAAGAAGGTTGGGTCACTGTGTCGTTCCAAGATGTTCTTTCCATCTGAATCAACCCTGCATGGAGTACTGCTGTCATTTATGGTCAGGCGCCCCTGCCGCTCACCTCAGTGTTCTTGACAGGCTCCAAAGGAGAGTTAGTAACGTGATAGGTGCTGACTTGGCGGCTCGACTACAGCCACTTCCCCATTGACGAAATGTGGCCTCCCTTTGTCTGTTCTATAAATACTTTCATGGCTTCTGCTCAGACGAACTTAAGTCACTGGTGCCTCCTCAACAGGTGTTTACTTGTGCAACCAGAATGGCAACTGGGTCCCACCCATTCACAGTTAGGTTAGCCAAATGCAGATGACAATTCTACTCCTGCAGCTTCTTCTCTCACACTTCATGCCTGTGGAACTCACTCCCATATTTTTGCTTTCCTGACGGCTACAACCTCCAGAAATTTAAATGCAATGTCAATACTCATCTACTAACCACTTGACTCTAGCCCTTCCCCCACCCCGTATATCCTTCCTTTTCTCTCCCCCCTTGCAACTGTCATTACACCTGCATTTTCATCTTTCTATTGCTTCTTTCTAATTGGTTTGTAATCCTCTTCTCCCTCCTCGAATTAATTTTCTTTCAGTTATGTAGTCCCCCGCACATCAGTGGCATTTACGCCTTTCCCGGGGTGAAATGATTAAAAAAAAATAAAAAATAAAAAAAAAAGGTACTGACTTGGCAGCTCGACTACAGCCACTTCCCCACCGACGAAATGTGGCCTCCCTTTGTCTGTTCTATAAATACTTTCATGGCTTCTGCTCGGATGAACTTAAGTCACTGGTGCCTCCTCAACAGGTGTTTACTCGTGCAACCAGATTGGCAACTGGGTCCCAACCATTTGCATAGGTTAACCAAATGCAGACGACAATTCTACTCCTGCAGCTTCTTCTCTCGCACTTCCCGCCTGTGGAACTCGCTTCCATATTCTTGCTTTCCTGATGGTTACAACCTCCAGGAATTAAAATGCAATTTCAATACACATCTATTAACCACTTGACTCTCGTTCTTTACCCTTTCCTTTCTCTCCACCTTTGAAACTGTCATCACACCTGCATTCTCATCTTTCTGCTCCTTTCTAAGTGGTTCGTCTTCCTCTTCACTCTCTTCTAATTAATCTTTTTACACTTATGTACCCCCCTGCACATCAGTGGTCATTACCACCTTGCTCGGGGTGAAACAATTAAAAAAAATAAAAAAAATACAAAAAAAATAAAATCCACAAATTAAAAAAAACAAACTAGAAGCATTGATTTCAAAATGCAATCAGTCAAAAGTTGATAGAAAAGATTTAATAAAAATCTAAATATAAACAACTGGAAGCTCTTAGTTTTGGGCATTTAAAATCCTTAAAAGAATTAATGACATTTATGTAACCCTTTCCAACAATGGCAGTGGAATTATAGTAATGGATAAAATTGTGTACCAACAAAAAATAAAATAAATATGATACATGTATGAAAAACTAAATTAAAATTTTATTCTCTTCCAAACTAAAACTAAATATCAATCTGGTTGTTAAAGCATAATGAGCAATCTTGTGTCACTAGTTTGCAAGTTTAATGAATTTGGACTTCTGTGCATATCCCCACTGTATGTCCTTGTGCCAAACTATGTTCAACTGATTTAACACACTACTGTAGGCCACTTTTATTGGGTTTTCTCATTCACAAATTCAAACAGCTGTAGATCATAACCACCTACCATTTCTATGATTCTCACCTTATCTCCAGCACTTGTTTGGTTATTCTTCATTTTATATCTTGTTTTTTACTTATGTTGTATGTATTTTTTTTTTTTTTTTTTTTAGAAATTTCAAATGAAAACTTAAATGTATCTTTATGAAATAAATATTGGAAATTTCAGTAAAATCCAATAAGTATGATTTTTCTTTTGTTTTGGTTTAAAAATTTTCACATTCAATTCTGATTTCTTCTTTTTTTTTTCTTTTTTTTTTTTTTAAGATTTCAATTTTACAAATATGTGATTAGTTTCATAGAATGTATACAATTTTATAACATCCTTTTTCTTCCATTTTTTTTTTTGTTTAATATTAATAACAAAAACATTATGGTAATACTATTTATTTTTATACAATGATATTTGTCTGTATTTCTGAGATGTGCTATTTACATTGTTCGGACTGTTGTCCTCATCTTTGTTACCATATTCACAACCTTTTGGAATGGTTCAGTTCACCTGAAGAAGGCCAGACTAACCAATACTTTGTGAAAATGGCAACAAAGATGAGGACAATATTATGAACAATGTAAATTTGGAAATGTTTTTCTTTTTCTTCACTTTCTTAACTTTTGTTTATAAATAGTTTATCTAGCAATTACATAGTATTAGGTATATAAATAATCTAGAGATGGTGCATAGGTTATATGCAAATATTTGGTATTTTATATAAAGGATTGGACTTGCAGGATTTTGGTATCCAGAAGGGATTCTACAAAAAGTGATGCACATATATAGAATAAAAACAAAAGATTAATAACTCTGAATATTTTTAAATTAATCAATGTCATGTTCATTAGGTTTTGTTGATATTTCTGTTTACATTTTTTTCAGTTCTGTATTTGAAAATTTGATTTTAATTAGTCAGTTAAGTGCCATACATAATACACACATAGGTGACCATGTCTTTCAGTCCATGACTGACTAGGCAGATTTTCTTTTCCCACAGCAGGTTGCCGTTTCTTTCTGCGGTAGACTGTTGGTCAACCAAGTCTATGAAACCCAATCTGTCCTGCTATTCCACCCTTAGCTAGAGGGAGAAAAGATGAATTCATACCTTTCCCAAGATCATTTGTATGCAAGTGAATGCAACAGATTTGCATTTTAATAATCATTTGATTTTAATAATCATCTTTATTAACTTCCCTTGGTCTAATGCCAATTTGCTTTCCAAGGGGGATCATCCATAATCTTTTGAAATCTGTCATGTGTTCTTTTATATATAGTATCTGCACTGTATGTCTGTATTTTGAATTCAGAATTGTCCTTTTACTAGTCTGATTGCTAGTCTGCTCTGTGATTTAACACACAGCTGGGGTAGGGGAGAGATGGATTCATACATTTCCAAGAATATTCAAAAAGGGAATCTTAACAAATTTGACTGGAATTCAAACTAGACTCACCAGTTTCTCTTTCCATGCTTCTGACCAAAAGATAGAGATAAGTAAATGTGTTCATTTTAACTTAACTTTATTTGAAATCCTGACTGTTTATCTTATTTCTCAAGATAAATGATTAATAGAAAATTATATTTATTACCTATATATTGATCCTGATTTTTCTAATACAAAACCTGATTAGAAGAACTGCTGAAATTTAAATCAATAGCTTGTATCTATTTAACCGTGTCTGATTTCTGTTGGGAAATTGTGAAATAATAATAAAAAATACCATTTTGTATTGTTTACTGATTTGCTTTGAAGCAACAAAATAAAATAAATGGAAGAGAATAAATTTCTTTTACTTTTATTTTCTACATTTCTAGCTAAATGCAATTTTCACTTAATTTGTTCTGTCAAAATTTAGAAAAGTATAAGTCCATTAACTAAAATTATGATAAAAATTGGCTTATATTCTGTGGACAAACTGAAAAAATATATATATTCTGTATGTGTGATTTGTAAATTCCTTTTTCATGTACATAAAAGTGGTCATTTTTAAATACTTTTTAAAAAGCTTTTTAATATGTATAAAAATAACAGTTAAAAAAATTTTTTTTTATTTTATTATTTACCCATTAACAATCTGTTTCATGCTGTGTGATTTTCAAAATGATCACTTATTCATCTTGGATGAGAAAAACAGAAGTGAAAACACCACAAATAGAATAGGATATAATTAAGAAAAAAAAGATGAAGAAAACTAGGAGGAAGAAATTGCCAATTTATGGATGGAGGCTTCAAGAATTTGAACTGGTCAATAAGTAAAATAAATGAAATTATTTTGAACTGTTAGCACACCGAGACATTCACTATAAAAAATGTGAGAAAAAAAAAAAACAGAGCTCAGAAGCAGCCTAGGTAAACAAAGGCCCATTTTGAAAATCATCGTGTGTAAAACAGTCTATTAATAAGTAAGTAATCATAATTTTTTTTGTTTTTTTTTTGTGTGTGTGTGTGTGTATATATATATATATATATATATATATAATGTAAGGACATTAATTTTCATGAAAAATCAGCCAGAATGTATGTGAATAAATTCCGGTTGATTTTTCATGAAAATTAATGTTTTATTTGTAAAAATTAGTAAGAAGCCTGTCACTGAAAGTATTGTCCATCATTAGTCACTACTTTTTCCAATCTTTCTGGCAGCATTTGAATTCCATGTGGGGGGAAAATTGACACATCTTTTGAGGCTAACCACAAGTGACTTATTTATTTTCAGAAGAATGAAAGTGTTGCTCAGCCAGGCCATGTGCCATTGATTGGAACAAGTGATAATTGAATGGGGCAATATCTGGCCAATATGGTAGGTGGGGTAGGACTTCCCATTTAAGTGTTTTCAAGTAGGTTTTCACCTGTTTTGCAACATGTGGCCTTGTATTGTCATGTTGCAAAATAACATTGTGTCTTTGTATAGTGGCCATTGTTTCTTCAATGCTTGGCTCAAACACATTAGTTGTAGTTGACAGTGATCTCCTGTAATAGTTTTGGTTGGTTTGAACAGCTCATAATAAATTACATCTGGCTGATCCCACTAAATGTAGAGTAGAAGCTTTGAAACCTGGATATTCGGCTTTGTGGGCAATATTGATGCATGGCTGAACTTACCCCATGATCTTCTACGCTTAGGGCTATGATAGTGTATCCACTTTTCATTGCCGGTCACGATATAATGCAAAAAAACTTTTCTTTTTCTGAAGCAGCTTTTCACACATAGCAAGATGCTGTTCAATGTTTCTCAGCTTCAATTCATACATCACTCAATTTCTTTGCTTTTGAATCATTCCTAATGCTTTCAAACATTTTGAAACTGATGTGTGATCAACTTCTAATGATTCTGCAAGTTCAGCTTCCACCTGACATGAGTTTTCATGAAGTAATGCCTCTAATTTTTTATCTTCAAACTTTTTTAGTGTGCCAAAGCGTTCTTTATCTTCAACATCAAAATCATTATTTTTGAAGCATCTAAATCAATCTCTGCATGTTGTTTCTGATAAAACATGGTTGCCATAAGTCTCAACAAGAATTCTGTGTGCTTCAGTTACAGATTGCTTTTGAATAAAGTAGTGAAGTAAAATTCCCCACAAATACACTTTCTTTGGCACAAAATCTGACATGTTTAATGCAATAAAAACAAAGTTGTTTACACTTCAGCAAAATAACATTTACTGAATTTCAAACTTGCTTATAGTACTTCCTTATAGATGCATTACTATCTGAAACTACATGTTTGCAGTTCTGGGAATGCCATCTGTTGGGAAAGAGTGTGAACTTATTTCAGGTCCGAATATATAATAAAAAATATAGTTTTAAGGTATGCTATATTTATGAGTTAAAGTGGTTAAATATCAAAGACAGAGCATTAAGGTAAATACCCAGCAGTGATAACAAAATTGTTATTAAGCCTGAAGCACTGTGGTATTGGGTGTTGACTGCAGTATCCTTTCTGTGTGTGTGTGTGTGTGTGTGTGTGTGTGTGTGTGTGTGTGTGTGAACATGGGGAAGGCATAATTAAAGTGACTGTTAAAATGTTTTCTTTAAATTGAAGAAAAAGGAAATGATTATTTTTTAACAAATCATACAATAAGGAAAATAGTTTTAGTGGCAGGTGACCAGGGAACAACTGGTGAATGTCATTCAAGCCTAAAAGGTAGTCATGATAGGTTTGTCATCATAAATAAATTATGAACTTTTCTTCATTCATGGAACTCTTACTTGAACATCTTTTAACCATTGCTTTTTCCACAACTCTTTTCAAGAAGACTTTGCAATCAGTAATATTTCGGCAGGACATTACACCAGCATATTATTCATGTATTGTCAGAGTTTTTGACAAGAAAATTACCAAGTTGATATTTTAGGATAGTGAGAACACTGATTTGAGTAGCAATATCATCTCAAAATCTTTTTGTCTATGGTCATATTAAGAATGCAGTTTACAATAGAAAACACAAAACGACTTAAAGATTTAACGGATTCCATTGAAGAAGCAGGTTCAGTAACACCTGACAGGTGTGAAAATGCTATTCAAAGTTTGTTTGAAAGATTGCAAATTTGCACTGACAATGGTGGCTTATCGTAAGAAATTTTAATTTTATTTATTGTTTGAATTGTCAATAAAACAATTTCCTTTATATATTGAATATTACTTTTCTTCCATTTCAGAATTTAAAGCTAACATTTTTTTTTTTTTTTTAATGAAAGCCACTGTGAAACAAGGGGTTACTGGGTGGAGAAGAATTATAAAACAAAAACACTACTACGGAGTGAGTACAGAAGAATAATCAGGAGGTAGTTGATAGCCATTGGCATTGCATTTAAAGTGTTAAAGATTAAGATTGGCTGGAAAGAGCTGAAAAGTGAGAAAAAGAAACAGTTAGCATAGAACCTATGGTTACATCTAGCCAGCTCAGCTGTATTAATGAGACCTCATTGCCAATCTAGTACTTCACATGTTCATAAAGTCTATATACCATAATAAAGAACTCATTAAAAAGAATGATTACCAAGAAAGTATTTATAGAAAAGGTACAGGGAGGCAACTTCACAGTGGTGAGAAAGTGATGGAAGCCGAGATGTAAGGTTTGAACGGATAATATTGCTGATTCCTTTTTTTAATTTTATCAAGGATCTCTAGATATATAGCAGGAGTACCAGACCCTATGTGGCAGCAATAGTCTAATTATTTACATCCTGTGTGTGTGTGTGTGTGTGTGTGCACACTCACACACACACACACATATATACACACACAGACTACAAGTACATTGTTTTGTTTTTTTTAATGATTAAAAACACACTTTTGGATACAACATTGAAAAATCTGACTTGCAGTTGCATAAAAATCATAGAGATTACCATGTCTACAATGAAAAACAATACTCTGTCTTGTGGCAAAAACTGATGGTGGCAGTATCACCTTAGCCACAGAAACTGGGTTATCTCCCCTAGTTTGCAGCTGATGAAAGCAGGACATTGCTTGTGCTTTTACACATATGTAGAAAAAATAATTACTTAAAATGTTATTTTTAGTGTATATCTGTGTTTGAAATATATGCCCCTTTTTTTTTTTAAATTTTAAACTGTGTATTATGTCTGTTGGCTTGTGCTCTCCAGTAGGATACAAACTTGTGTCCCTCCTTTTAAAGGAGAAAACCAACATTTCATCTGGCTGCTTTACTATTTGGTTACAGAGAACATAGTTCACTAAGGCTCTGTAACAGAGTTATAAAGTAAATTAGATTAAATGGTGATTACTCTTACAAAGAGGGATGCAGGTTTGATTCCTACCCAAGAGCACACTTTGTTTATTAAGATTTCTTGAATGTGCAAGTCGATAGACATAATACTCTGATTAAAATAAGAATAAGGTATCTTTTTAAAATCTGAAGTATACACAATAATAATGTTTGAAGTTATAAAAAATGTTGGATTAAAAATAAATTCATTAATTCTTTAGAAATTGCTTTGTTTACATTTCAAATACAAAACTGAGCAGAAAAATCTAAACAAGGTGATGAACATTCTTTAAAAATAGTAAATATGAACTTTGCTATCATGCATGTCAGATCATATGATGGTTTCACCTACAAAGGGGAATCTAAGTTGAACAATACCAGAATGTATCTTTTATTCATTGAGTTTTCTTAATGCCCAGGCCATTTGATATAATAAACACTATAAAAATAGGATGGCCTACTCAAACAGGAAAATCCACTAAAAGATCCACTAAAAATAGCATTTGAAGTATTAAAATGTCCAATTAAAAATAAATCCTATTAATTCTTTTAGAAATATAAGGAACAGTATACAAAAGTAACTCTGAAAGTAATGTATTGTATTTTATTAGCTCATAGGTATCTTTTGTTAGTATAGAAGTAGAGGTTGAATAACCTAAGTTATTTTCCATTTGCCTTGTTGCAGACAGTAGTCTCACAAAATGGTACATGGCATGAAAGTATATATATATATATATATATATATATATATATATATATATAAACAAATCCAGCAAAATAACCATCCGTGTAAGGATTATTCTGAGAAGAGCTCTAACTTCCCGAAGATTCGTGTAAAATCTTCTGTACAACAAAGATGAAAGCTGATGATGGTTCGCCTGAAATAGGCTTATACTTTCGATTTACCATGAAATAACGTGTCTGCCTAAATTTTTTTTTATATTCGCTCTACATATATTTATATACATATATATTTAGAGATCTCTTAAAGAGTTATCCTACCACTGTATGTACAGGATACTTCTTTGGATTCTTCTATATCTACACCACATGCTTATATACTTTGCTCCTTATTTTCGGGAAGTTAGAGCTCTTCTCAGAATAATATATATATATATATATATATATATACATATATACTATGGTCATCCCCAGACAGATCTGTTTCGCTGTATTACAGCTCGTCAGTATGGCTTAGACTCCGGTTGCTGCCTTACCCAGGATTGAAACCCGACTGAATCGGCGTCAGTCAGCGATTCTACCCCTAGGCCACGAGCGTCCGGTAGAAGAAGGCAGGCTTTTTAGCGCGTATAAACACGCCTAATAGCTAGAGTGCTCCAATTCATTATCGAATGAGCGGTGCATAAATGCCAGAGTAGCTACTGTTTATAAAGTCTACCACTCTTCCAGAGTGCTCAATCAGGGTGTGAGAGCGTAAATACTATGGTCATCCACAGACAGATCTGTTTCGCTGTATTACAGCTCATCAGTACGGCTTAGACTCCGGTATATATATATATATATATATATATATATATAAAAACTGTGTATCTTTAATTCTTCTAAAAAGTTGCTAAACATAGGCACAAAATGTATACTCTCTGCCTTAAAAATATTCAACTTATTCTGCTAACGTTTTACTTTTTAAATTTATATTTAAGTTTTAGTTTAAATTAAATTATTACTGAAAGAAATACTTTATATCTTATTAGTAAAAGAAATGCATATTTTATTACTGGTTGAATTGTGTGACAGACAGACACAGCTGCCATTATAGTATAGATATGAAATTGTGACAGATGAACGCAGCTCTTATTATAGCATAGATTGTGTTCCTTGTATTTGTTGCCGTTTCTTTGGAAGTAAGTATCAGGCATTACTTTTAGATCATCTCATTTACAAGGCATGGTACCTTGTATTAATACTCTTATATCTTTTATTTTTTCTCTTTTAAATATTTAAACTTCATCTTGAAAAGTAATTTAATTTAGATGTTTATAATGATGGACACCATTTTAATTTTATTTTGTCAATATTTAATGGTTATTCTGACTTCTGTAATAAATGAATGTTTTTTTTTCATCTTGTCAATGGTGACTTGATAATTTCATTATAGAAGCATCTTAAAATTGTTCAAGTAAAGAAAGTGTTGCATTTTGTTACTTATCTTTGATATAAAAAGTTTTTGTCATATTTTTTTATATATAGATTAAAATGGAGTGTAATGTTTTTTTCTTTAACTAAAAACTGTAAGACTATCGTAATCTATATTTGTTTAGGTTGTAGGTTATCATGGCTCTCCACAACTTCCTACCTTTTGTAGCTTTTAGCAACACTTTCATCAAACTCTTTCTTCTGCAATCTATTTACTTGAGCATGTTAAGTGGGTTACTTATTGTTTCCCTCTGCCTCTCTTACCTGCAATATGTCCTGTGAGAGTTAAATTCTCAAAGCCATCTTTCCTCATTATGTCTTATAAAAATTTCAACTGTCTCTTTCTAAGTATAAGTGTCTTTTTAGTTTCCATTTTCCTCAAAACTTTGCTCTTGATCTTTTATTGTTAAAATGTTTGAATGAGATCACCTTTAAAATTTACTAAGAAAAAAGAAACGAATTCTTTGAATTTTTAATGTTTTCATTTCAAAACATACATGTTTTACAGTTTATAGTGATAATAATATAAAATTAACCCTACACAAACAACTATAATCAATATAATAAACTCTGAATGAACCATTTGGGACATGTCTCGTGACTGAGATGATAGTGTTATTTTTATTGTCAATGTTCAAGTTCAGATAAAAGGTCAGAATTTAAATGGTAATTTATTTATTAAACTGACCAGTAGACATTCTCCAAAGATTAACAAAGCATAACCTCTTGTTTAGCATTCTATCTGACTAAACTAAAATTGAAAATATCAAATTCTTAAAAATATGTTGTAAACCCAAACCAAATATTATAAACTTTTACAGATTTTCTTTTCTTTCTTGACAAGTAGAAATATTGGTTCTCTTTTTAAGTTTAGAAAAAATTGTGTACATTTTATTTGTTGGTTGTTTCTATTTTCCTGTAAGTTAAAACCAAATTTTAAAGTCAGAAATCCAACTTTTGTGTTCATCTTATGACAACTCAATTGAATGGGAAGACAGTAAAAAAAAATAGAAAATTATATTTCTTCTTTAATCTTCCTTGAAGCATTTATTATTTCATATGACATTAATGGAATGGAATTTTGCCTCAAATGCCACTTTTTAAAAAAAAAAATTAATTTTTATTTTTTTTTTTTAGATAATATTTTGTTATTGCATAGCTAGAATATATTTTCCTATTTCATATCTGACTGCACTTACAGGGAACCACAGTAATTTTAGAAAAAGTGATGTTTTTGTTGATCAATTAAATAGAAAATGAAGAAAACTTTTCAGCAATTGGTTCACTATCGAGAAGCTTTGCAACACTTTTCATTCTCCATTTATTAGCACCATTCAAGGAAGAGAAGACCCAAAAAATAGTTACACTCAGCTTCAAAAGTAAGTCGAACAACAAACAGAAATCTTTTATGAATGCCCATATAAAATATTTGTGCTGGTAAAAATGACCATAAAGAATAATTATGTCTTGTTTATTGGTACCCATTTTAAGTGCGAAGGAGCTTTGTCTTGTTTCAAGAAATGAAGGAACCATTTGATATATTTATCTAAGTTAGCTCATGATGATTGGTATTTGCTTTAAATTTATGAGTATGAACCATTTTCTTTAATCTCAAATTTTCTGATTGAAAGGCATCAGAAGATGAGTTGAAGTGTCAGTTTATATGAAAAATGTGATTGTATTGCCAAAGTTATAGACTTGGTTTGTGAACCGATTGTTATATATTACCCACTGGGGGTAAGTATTTGAAATGCTAATTTTTAAGACAGGCAGGTTTTTTTTTTAATATAGTTTTGCAGTGTAATCTTCCTAGCTCCTTTCAAATCTTCTTTGGCATTCTGCCATATTACATTAATGTTAACGAATAACTATACTAAAAAATGACAATGATTTGAGAGTACTATTTTTGATTGTCTTTTCCTCTATTTGGTCTTTTGCTGAACTAACCTGTTTTTAAGTACCATGTTCTTTCAAGACATAGGTGATCATGTCTCTCCACAGATTCATTTTCTTTATCTGTGAAGTACTGTGTCTTCTGAGGGGAAAATAGCAGTGTTTCCTATTGCCGTTTTCATAGTTTTGAATTCAGTGTTCCTTCTCTGACTGGTTGTCATCCAAGGCATCAAAGTTTTGTTTCTTCTGATATTTAACATAGCTGAGTAGAGAAAAGGTAGATTCTTACCTTTCCCAAGGGCATTTGTGCAAAAATGAATGCATATATGAGGCTGGAATTTGAACTTTGCTCAACAATTTCATGTTCTGTAACAATATCTATCATGCTACCCTTAAATCCAAGTTTAGTAAATATTTGCTCTACCAAAGTTATTTATATACATATGTATAGACTAAACTATCGCCCGGTTCACACTCCACCCACATCTATTGAACAGGTGAAGAGGCTCATCCCTTGTTTCCTGTTTAGGATGCGGTTTCCGGTTTTCTCTTTTCCAATCTTTTCACTCTTTTCCTTTATTATTTTATTTTTTTTTTCAATTGGAGTAGATAGACTAAACTATCGCCCGGTTCACACTCCACCCACATCTATTGAACAGGTGAAGAGGCTCATCCCTTGTTTACTGTTTAGGATGCGGTTTCCGGTTTTCTCTTTTCCAATCTTTTCACTCTTTTCCTTTATTATTTTATTTTTTTTTTCAATTGGAGTAGATAGACTAAACTATCGCCCGGTTCACACTCCACCCACATCTATTGAACAGGTGAAGAGGCTCATCCCTTGTTTCCTGTTTAGGATGCGGTTTCCGGTTTTCTCTTTTCCAATCTTTTCACTCTTTTCCTTTATTATTTTATTTTTTTTTTCTATTGGAGTAGATAGACTAAACTATCGCCCGGTTCACACTCCACCCACATCTATTGAACAGGTGAAGAGGCTCATCCCTTGTTTCCTGTTTAGGATGCGGTTTCCGGTTTTCTCTTTTCCAATCTTTTCACTCTTTTCCTTTATTATTTTATTTTTTTTTCAATTGGAGTAGATAGACTAAACTATCGCCCGGTTCACACTCCACCCACATCTATTGAACAGGTGAAGAGGCTCATCCCTTGTTTCCTGTTTAGGATGCGGTTTTCGGCTTTCTCTTTTCCATTCTTTTTACCCTTACGTAGCCCCCTGCGCATCAGTGGCGTTACTGCCTTGCTCGGGGTGATATGATTAAAAAAAAAAAAAAAAAAAAAAAATGTGTTAGAATATAAAAATTCACTTTGATACCTCTAACTAGTAAAAAAACAGTTGATAGATGAAAAACAAATGTGATATATTCCTTTTCATAAATAGTTGGAGATGAATGAAATCAATAAGTAATTAACTAAAAAATTTGTTAATAATAAAAAAGATATTTACTACTTCTAAATGAATGGGTGATAAGTTTGCAAAAAGAATTTATTAGACTTTGCTTGTCTGTAAACTGGTAACTTGAAATAGTATGAGGCATAATGGTCATGAGGAGCTATTCTGACTTGTCTGGCTTTCTAAGGCATTGTGGTCATTGCATCTGGGTACACAGTACAAATATTCTTCATTGTCTTTGTTATGTTACTACTTTTATGAAATTATGACTTTTATTAAAGTCTCTCTCTTCTATTGAATTGAACATTTTCCTTGAAATGAAACAGTTTGATATTAGACTAGATTTACATTTCATTGTTTAATATTTAAAGGTGATTTTGTTGTAGTTAAAGTAAACTTGTGTATTTTAAATACAACATTTTTTGCTGACTATGATATAAGGTTGTAAAAGAAAATAAGAAGAAAGGACTATTACAATGGGGAATACATATTTTATTGAATGATATATGATGCTTGATTCTAGGTAATTTGGTGTGAAGAATACGAATTTCAACTCAGTTTTGCTCTTATTGCATCATGATTCTTGTCAACAGTCTGTGCCATTTTCCAGATTTTTCAAATTAATACTAAAAACTTGAGTCATGATTATATCATAATGCAACAATACCATAACAAAAGATACAAATACTTAGATAAAAGCCTGGTTGAATAATGTATAACTGTAAAAAGACTTAGTGAGTTTGAGAAAAAACTTTTTTATGAATACAACCAATGATCTGGGATGCTGAGCAAAATCAGGACCTGATTGATCAAAAACCAAGTATAATAAAAAAAAAAGAAAAAAAAAGTGTGCTCAGTGCCACTCAAATTACATGGCACTGTCAAATCCAATTCAATAGATAAAAACTTGAAATTTATTCTCCAGTTTTATAAATTTGTGTATTTTAAATATAATGTCTTTTTTCTGGACACTCTATTTGCATGATATACACACTATTAGGTTTTATTATGCAAATCAATATCAGATTCAATATTCAGGATATACATAATTTCTGGCTTTTAATATGTATCATTATTAAAAATATTAGTAATACTTGTTTTGTGGGTGTTATGTTTTATTATACAAACTAAGAGCAACATAAATATTTATATATGAATAAATAATTTTATTATTTTATGTTAATATCTTCTCCAAATTTGCTCACATCCATTAAACAATCTTTCATTGTTTTTGTTAACTTTTATATCATTAAGAACTTCTAGGTAACCAAAACATATTTAGGAGGATATTAGAATAATCCAGAACCAGTACTAGCAGCAAACTGACTGCATACAGAAAGAAAAAGAATTTAATAAATATACAAAAATGAAAAGGCGTGTAAGTCAAGGATGCATCTTTTCACCAGACTTATTCAACCTATACAGTGAGGCAATTCTGAGAGAATTAGAAGTTTTACCAGGATTCATTATTGGCAGTCACAATCTTAACAATATAAGATATGCAGATGGCACAGTGTTGATAAAAGACACAGAGAGGAAAATTGCAAGAACCCTTATGGAAGACAGTGAAGGAATGCAGGAAGAAAGGACTACACATCAATTGCAAGAAGACAAAATGCATGTTTGTTAGCAAAACAAATAACCCAACATGCAGATTACAAATTGGTGATACCAAAATCAAACAAGTACAATAATCTAAATAATATTTGGCAAATGTTTTAACAGAGGACAAAAAGTGACAGTGAGATCCAAAGGTGCATTTAGATAGTGAAAAATGCATTCCAAAAGCTAAGCAAAGTATTAAGTAGTAGAAAAATTTATATTTAATATATATATATACTGCAAAAACCTTAATTTACATAACAAAATCTCAGATAGTATGTGTATATGTGCCTACACACACACATATATATGTATATGATATTTACAGAGTAGAATTAAGTTAAAATATACTTAGGATGCACTGAAAACAATGGAATAATCAAAAGTCCAAATTCAAACCAGAAAAACTTGAAAATAGCACCAAACTAACTACATATGGAAATTAAAAGAAAAGAATGACGAAAACACCCATGTAATGTAAAAAATATTTTTAAAAAAAAGCCAAACTCTGCAACAGTGGTGATATCTGCTGATTTTGCCAAGAAGAACAGTTGGTTATCTTATTTCCTGAATAACAGAAACTACTAAATAAAAGGTCTGAAGTAATGTCTTGATGTAGACACATTAGAAAATATTTTCTAGGCTCATACAAACCTGTATAAAAGGATTACCACCTTTGAACGTTCAGTTATAAACTTATAAAAGCACTAACCATTAAGCCATCAGTCAAAACAAATTGCCTAACAAAACCACAAAGGTCGAAATCAGTTATTAAAAATCGTCTGAAGACACCACTCATGGTAGAAAACTGGGTAGTGAAATAACTCATTTAAAAATGGAAAAGTATATGATAAATGGTTACTAATGGTGGTATAGTTCACATTTAGATATTTACTTTAAAAAGTGCTTAATACAAAAGGAGAGCATGGATATATACTTATTATTATTATTATGGCATATTGCAACTTGCTAGCTATAAAGTTTCGGTGTTATTTTTTTGATTTCTACTTATGAAAGTACATAATAATAATTACCATATATATAATTAATACCAGTGAAATAATTGCTGTTTGGACTAGCAGAGGTTACATCAAAAAAGTGCTCAATGCACAATCAAGACAAATGAACTGAATATACAGAGCTAATAATTTGTCAAAGGACCAAACATGCACCATTTACTTGCCATCTAGGTTTCAACCATGTTGATCTGTTTTGAAAAAAACTGATGTGGTTGAAACCTAGGTAACAAGTAAGTGGTGTGTGTTCGGTTCTTTGAGATATATGTATAATCATCTGCAGACAAGCCTGTTTCATGGTATCAAAGCTCTTCAGTCTATCTAGATTATCCATTTAGCTTCAAGCCAGGATTGAAATCCGACTAATTTGTCATTAGATGAACATCTTCCCAATAATCTATCTGTGTAACTGCAGAGACAGGTGTATACATATAAACCCCAAAAGAACTGACGACATACCAAACTACAAAAAGCCTTAGAAAATGATTGTTGTTAACTGAAGGTATTTAGATATAGGAAGATATATTTACAAATGTGAACTGAAAGTCATAAAAATGAACTGACGAAATAAATAAATAAAAGAAAAAAATATACCAACAGGCAATTTTTCTTGGTTTTAATCAAATGTACACATATGTAGTGTTAAGTTATGCTATTTTTATTGGGAACAATGCTGACTGTCAGGGCTCATGCATCTTTAAATATAAGAGCAGATACTGAAGTCAACATCAAGTGGCAACTGTCTGTTTTATACTTGAATGCAATCTTCAGGCCATCAGAGAACAGATACTTTTGATATTGAGTTGGCCAAAAAGTTTTAGTTTAAATAAATTTTCTCCTTAATAAACAAAGACTTTCTGTCCAACCCAATCCAATCCATTTATCTATCTATAAGGAAGGAAAGTAAAAGAATGTAAATCAAATCAGTTAAATAAAAAATAAAAAAATTACACATTTCCAGATATTTGCATCAATATAACAAATTTAGTTCAATTCAGTCCTAAATGAATATCTATCTATCTATCTATCTATCTATCTATCTATCTATCTATCTATCTATAATCTCCACTGACTTGCAAGGAGGTCAAAGGAATTATACAGAAGTTGAGAGTGTATTCTGCAGGTGGTCTTAATAGTGCAATATATGCAATTTACAAGAGGTGTCCCATGCTGTTGAGGTGTTTGTGGAGGTTTCTTGTGAAGATTTGGGAAGTTGGTGTCAAGCTGATGGTGTGTATATACTGAAGGAGGAGAATTCTTTTAATCTTAGCTAGTTTAATTCAGTCTCTCTCATGAATGTTGAGAGGAAAAGTGTTCTTTTAGTTGTTTGCCAGGTGGTTGATGGGCTACCTGCTCAAGAATAGCTACATAGACACTAGTATTCAAAAGGCAGGAATCCAAGGTTTTCCAGGGTGCTGAGAGCATGTGTCAATGATTTGGACAAAGATCCATAAGGCTAAAGCTACAAGGAGGAAATTCAGGTCATCTGGCTGGATTTTGCTAATGCATATGGTTCAGCCTCTTACAGCTGGTGCTGGAGTGCATTCCATTGTGTTTTTCAATGATGAAGTACACCACAAGGTTTGTGGAGCTGTAGAGGGGGATTGCAATGGGATGTGCCATCTCTCCAGTACTGTTTGGGATAGTGAAACATCTAAAGCCAGATACCACTTCCTGCAGAATGAGATTAAAATCTGGGCATTTATGGATGATTTAACAATAATTCAAGATGATAAGAAAGTAGCACAGTTTGTTTTGGAGAGATTGCAGAGTTGGTAGGTGCAGTTAGATGGCCTATAAACCAAGGAAGGTCAGGTCACTGTCTATGAAAAAATGTTCTGTGATGAAGTGTTTTCCATCGCAGGTGAAGATACCAACAATGCAGGAGCAGGATGTGAAGAGCCTTGGGAGATGGTATAAGTTACTTGTGACAGATCGTCACTGCTGGGTTGAAATTCAGTGGCAGGTGGAGGCAAGTCTGTGAAGCATAGACCAATGTGGGCTTCCTGGGAAATTTAGAGTTTGATGTATGCATTTTGGGTTGATACCGAGATTAGTGTGGCTGCTAACTATATATGAGGTGACACTGTCTTAAGTTGAGATAATTGAGAGTAAGAGCAGTAAGTGCATATGGAAGTGGCTTGGTGTTGCAAGGATTCTGTCACCAGTTGCTTTGTATGGCGGCATGGGGAGATTTCGATTACCTGTTACTTTGGTGGAGAAGTATAAGATGGCAAAGGTGAGATTGCAGTCCATGCTGTGTGAATCAAAGGATGCTGTAAAAAGGATGCATGGAAAATGTGCCGAAGGTAAAGACAGGAAGGTGTCAGAAATTATGACAACAGTGGAAGGGATGGTGAAGCATATTACAAGAGAGGGATGTGCTGGACTTGGACTAGTTGAGAGAGAGAGAGGTTCTGGTCAGAGGTCGGTGGAAAGGAACAATGCAAGTTATGGAAACAGGGGCGGGGGGTTGAAAGCTTGAGGAGGAGAGACTGGTGCAATGTGTTCAACAGGCTCACCAGGGTCAAAGGATCAACTGGGAGGGTATTGATGGTGTTCAGATCGGTTGGTCTGATTGGTGGCATCTTGGCAGCATATGATGTGCTATCAGTATTAAATTAGATGAGATGGGGAGTGCAGTAGTCACCATACTGCCGGTTGTGTGGTGCACACAGCAACTTGCGCCATTTGCTGTTATCCTGCCCTGAGGTGCTACAGAATGGCTGGTACACTTTTAGACATGACTTAGTCCTGGAGGTTTTAGCAGCAGCTCTGAGAAGTGCTTACATATCCTTGTTGGACATGCAAAGGGTTGTCTTTTAGAAGCAAGGTGTGAGTGGTACAAGGCAGAAGACCAGGACAGAGGACTCAAGGAAGTGGACAGTTTTGGTTGATGCTACAATACCAGAGGAGGTTATTGTGCCTGGACTTGGGCCATATCTAGTGTTGACTGACAGTGAGAAGAAACATCTGTTGTTTGGCGAGCTGATAGTGGCATGGGAGGAAGGGATTGAAGAGGCTCATAAAAGAAAGCAACTTTAGTATGAGGAACTGGTGGCTTGAAGTCTATTAGAAGGGATACAGCTGTACTCTGGTGTCATTAGAGGTTGGCTGTAGGAGTTTTCCTGCTGCTTCCTTAAGATTCCTCAAGTATTCAAAAGCCAAATAAGATAATAAAGGCCTGTGGCAAGAAAGTGATGGAAGGCAGTGCATGAAAAATCCATAAATTCATATCAAGTCGCAATTAACAACATAGAGCAGTTGTAACATAGCATCATCTAGCTGTTGCAGGCCCACTGTATGGAGAGGTACTAAGTTTAAAGAGCTGAAACTTTGTTGAAGCACAACACCTCAGCTGAAGATTGCAGCTGGTGTGAAGCACTTGATGTATGAATGTGTTTTATATTTAATGTGTGTGTGTGTGTGTGTGTATATATATATATATATATGTGTGTGTGTGTGCGTGCGTGTTTGTGTGTATATGCAAATATGTGTGTGTGTGTGTATATATAGTGTAAAGAGTTTGTCTCTTTAACAATGCAGATTCATGGTGACACTGATGTTCTCATGAAACTTCAAAGTCGGCATGAATCTGCTCTGTTAAAGAGACAAACTCTTTGTACTTGTCAAGGCTCTATCTACACTCCAATATTGAGCACTTTACAATAAAAACCTGCTTGCCAAAATACATATCAGTAAAACCACTGAAAAACGACCTTGGTGCTAAAAGTTATCACAATTAAATACTAAGATATATATATATATATATATATATAGATAGATAGATAGTAAATATCTGTAATACATTTTGGAGTACCTATTCCCTTAGCAAATGTGACTATTATACAGCTTGACACCTGACATCAAAGCTAAAACTACCGCCATTGTCATATATTATGAAGTACAAAGTCATTAAGGCATGACTGTTACCAAATGTGATTCCCAAGAGCTAATGCCAGACATTCAGACCCAGGCACGTGAACCAAGTGGGAAATCATCAAAGGAAGATCATTTACATGGTGCAACATCAAACGGATGAAGTTTAAACGGAATAAGTTTCCAAATAAAGGCAGCATGCCAATGTCTTACTAATTTAAGTCAAAGCCAAATTATAAAAATCAATATGATGTGAATGATGCCGTGCATGAATAACTGCTGCTAGCCTTATATGTATCCTTTTTGGTTACAAGTGTTTTCTGAAAACCTGTTCATGGTAAGACAAGCAGGTATGTTCGTGCTGAGGCAACAAAATATATTGCGAAGGTGCCTCTGGAGTTTTATTTTCACAAGTAAGTTTTGTGTAACAAAATTCTGAGAGCTTCTTTTACAAAATTCTGTTTTTGTCTTATCTGCAATGTTATTGGTCCTGACCTGGTATTATATACTGCCGCTGCTGGAAAACAACAGTCGTCTCGACAGACAACGAAAAACTTGTATATATAAAGCTATAAACTTATATTTTTATTCTCCTTTGGTGACACTTGTGTGGAGGGGGAGGGGCTAGAGAATGATTGTCAGGGAATCATTAACTAGTGGGAGTTCTGTTATTTTTTTTCTGTCTGCCTGCCTGTCTCTCTCTGTATCTGTGTGTTCTGACTTCTTTGTCCAGAAACCCCCAAAATTATATAGCTCAAAATTTTATACAGTTTTGCTTTATTTGGGTTGTCAATTAATTGACATCAGTCAAATCTTTGATGGTTACTGACTTTTAAGCCTTTGTTGTTACACTCTGCTACCATCACCCTGTTGTGGAATTGTTGTGGCAAAACTTTGCTGCCAAGTTGTGTCCGGTTTGGATCAGAAGAAAGACACGGAAATAAGTTCAAACAGTGTATTAGAATAACAAGAAGATTTATACAAAGTAAAGGTTTAGTAATCAGCAAAAATAGAAGTGTAAGTTCGATTGGTATTGTTTCATTGTGTCACTACTGTTTCTAGACTGACTCTAGTCTGACTTTTAGCTTCATCACAACTGACTCTCAGGAAGTCACTCAGGTTGTATTATATTTATAGAGAAAGAGTCCATTCTTATAGAATAGGGCACCATGGCACATCCACAGCTGGAATATATTTTTGTTAATCATATTTTTATTGGTCAAAGTAGTATATTACATTGGCATCTTGACTGTAATCACTTCTCTGAACCTTTTGTATAAATAATTTCATGGCAATTGTTTTGATGAGCTTTCTTTTTTGATACCTCAGCTTCATTAATTTAAGCATAGTACTTGATTGGTGCATAGGCCTCATCATTTTACTGTTGAAATTGCTAAATGTAACTATAACTTCTCTTGTAATGGTTTTTTCTCTCACACTTATAGAACTCTTTCAGCTTCTCGCTTTCCTGTTAACTATAATTTTTTTTTTAAATCAGGGCAATGTCAATCATCATCATCATCATCATCATCATCTGTCTCCTTGAAACATTCTTTTCCATTGTCCTTTTACCCAATTAACATTTCTCAATTTTCTTCACTCTCAATAACCCATTGTATCTTAGTAGCTTGTTCATACACCATGAATGAATCTGTAGCAATGTCTTTAGTTAAGGCTCACTATCTGGTCAATATCAGATTTTGCTTTGTCATACAGCTGCTGGTAGACTGCAAATGCTCCACCTGTCAGTCTCAAAGGGGTCATGTGCTCCAGAGACATCATTGCAAATGAGTTCCAGCTTCTCCATCCATTCAGCCATTCGTCTCTCATAATTGCCCTGGCTCTAGCAAGCAGCTGCTCAATAGACAGCACATCCATTCTAGACAATACACAAAAGGTTTGCTTTCCATTGCCTTACAACCCATGCATAAATGCTCATGCCAGGTTACCGTTAATCATCCTGCCCAACAAGAATGTGAGTTTCTTCAATTCAACCAGGTATACATCCATGGATTTGCTGTACTGCAGTTGCCACCAATTATCTCTGTATGAGTATCTCACATACCATCCCTTGCAGAGCAGTCCAAAGTCAGAGTTGGAGTCATTATTTTCTGGCAAAATATTGGCTCCAACTAGTGAATAACATGGCTTTATTGCTTCTTTTGGGGTGAAATGATTAAGAAAAAAAAGTTGTCAACATATATAGAATTAAAGTAAAATAAAAAAAATGTTATTTAATACTTGCAGAGACTAGATTATTACAGTAGATTTAGAGCTTTGACTTTTCGTTACTTTGAGTTAATTCAAAAGTTTATATCAACAGTTCATTTCTTGGGAAAATAATGACTGGATGTGGATTGTGGTTCAGTGGAAGTTGACTTGGAATAAGAAATTGGAGAGCATACTTTTGAATTCCTGTTGAATTCGTTGCATTCACTTACGTGCAAATACCCTTCCAGCTGTGGGTTAAATATTAAGACAGATTGGGTTCTATAGCCCTGGTTGGCATCCAGTTTACCACAATAATTAATAGCATCCTACTGTGGGAAAATCTTCTGCCCAGTCAGTCACATCTCTTTTGAGTCATGATCACCTATGTGTGTATCACATGTAGCACTTTACTGACTGACTGATTGGATATGAATATTTGCAAAAATAATAACAGCTGTTTGGATGACTAGCCTATTTCCTTTTGAAGTTAAATGCCGATATTTCATTGCCAAATCAATGTTGGCATATCTGGCTAAATTCAGGTTATCATTAACAAAAAAATGACAAGATGTTAAGAGGATTCAAAACTGGTTAAAGGCTGCAGCTGTAAAGATCTAACACTACTACACTGTAATGAAGAATTAACCCTAATGATATTGTGTGGTAGAACTAGAGTACTTGAGTTTAGTGCTAATGGTATTTTAGTCCTAAAACTCTGACTGCCTTCAGAGCTGAAGCTGCTGCTGCTATTTTTGCAACATAGTTGTATGAATTTATTTTACATACAAATGTATTTGAGATTTTTTTTTCATGAAGCAGTCTAGTTTACTCTTGCATATCTCTTCAATAAAATGATTTGTTTTTTTATGGTTTATCAACCCTTTATGGGTCATTTAAAGCTGAAACATTTTGGATTGTAGGTAGTCAATTAATGTACCTGGTGTTCCTAAATGGTCCTCCATCTAAGTACTGACCAGGCTCAATACTGGTTAACTTTGGTGATCAAATGAGAAAAGTCTTTTCATTATAATTTTACCATTAAGCTCCCTGTGAGTTTTGACTAAGATACTGCCAAATTATACTAGTTACATAGCCCAGTCATTCATCCTTTCTTCCTTAGGTTCAGTATGTGTTTGTGTCAACACATTCTGAAGAATTGCTCTCTGGTTGGACCATCCATTGTTGTTGAAATCTCTCATGGCTTTAACTTACAGATATTATATATATATTTTTATTATAACAATGTTCATCCAATGCAAGGCCCAAGAGCCACTCAAGGTAGACGAATAGTAGATTTATAAATATGAAAAATGGATTTTAATTAATCCCACATCTTTAATTTCTGGATGGAATACCTCACAGACTGAACTATTTTGATGAGAAGACAAAATTGTGACTAGCAATGAAAGAATATCAAAAGTCATGAAACATTTACTTGTCCACTGGCATTCTAAACTTGAAATATAAAGTGAATATATTAATTGTATCATGTATACCAGAATAACTTATTTTCATAGGTCATTGTTTTGTTCAGGTTACTGCCTTCAAAGTAAGATTTGGTTTTCTTTTAGATTATTAAATCAAAGAAATTTCTCTAAATGTATTTACTACATTGAATTTTGTTGAAGATGAGAGCATGACAAAATTTGTGGTTCAACTTAGCACTGATTAGATTGGGTTTTTGAGAATAAGATTGGCTGGAAGTGTACATGTCAGGTTGGGGATGAAAAAAGGTGTTCTAAGAAGAAAGGAAAGAAATAGAGAAATCTGCTTTTGGAAAGAAGTCTTCTAAAATAAAGTAGTATCATTATTTCAGGAAATATTCACATGAATATCATCATTTTTGTTGCTTTGATCACAATTTGAACTGATGCAACCTCTAGTCATCTGTAAATTAGTAAACTTTAAATCTTCCAAATTTTAAGAATGAATAAGTATTAATTTGATGGGCTTGTGGTGTATCTGTTTCTAGTATGGAATGTGAAATTAGTGTGCTGGGTTAGTTTGATTAACTGTTGTGCAAATACCCTTGGGGAAAATTATGAATCCATCTTTTCATGGCCCCGGCTAAGGGTTAAATAACAGGGCAGGCTGGAAAACTGACCCAGATTGGCAACCAGTATAGGATATAAGACAATTCTGAATTAAATTTAGTTGGACATGGGGATGAAAACTCAACCTAGTAAAAATCTACTTGTTACATAGAAAACAGCTGCAAAACCTGGATGTGGTCAGTCTTTAGCCCTATGTTCTACATGGGTGGCACTAATAAGAAGGAAGAGGATAAATAATTAGCAACTGATTTTGGGGGAAATTCATTAATTGGAGTTCTTAAAAAGAAGTTTCAGATAATATTTAAAAAGAAACCTTCATCTACAGAATGATTGAAAAAGACATCAGCTGAAATGTGTAGTTAAAAATAGATGTTGATTCTAGTCCAAATAATTAATGGAAAAGTTTTCATTGATAGAAAATTGTCCAGCATGATTCAAATGTTTGAGTTTGATTAGTGAAAATAACAGAAGTTATTTGATTTTAAATGCTTTGTAAAATGTTACATTAACCCAATATATCTTCTTTGGCTTTTTTTTTTTTTTTTTTTTTCAAGAGATCCAGTATTAGGACATTCATGAACTTTTTCAATTCAGCTATATTTTTATTAACCTTAGATGGGTCAGGCACAGTCCTATTCATAAATAAATTTCTCTTGAAAATTGAAACTATTTTTTCTATAAACATTTGAGAACATATCTGCAGTATAATTTCAAAATGGATTGAATCAATAAAACTTAAAAAGAAACCATTGGTTATTGAAGCCTTTTTGTTTTGTTTTGTTTTTAATTGGTATCATCCCATGCAAGGTTGTAAAGCCACTGGGCACAAGGGGTTACGGTTGTGGAAGAATAAGGAACAGAAACATTAATAATAAGCAGGAAGAGGAAAGAGTAATCAGGAGGACAGTAGCTAGCAATTGATATTGCATTTAAATTTTTGCAGATTAAAGTTAACTGAAAAGCATGGAGCCAGAAGGGAGTTCCACAAGTGAGAAGTGCAAGAAAAGAAACTGTTAGCCTAGAATGTACATCTACATCTAGCCAGCTCAGCTGTAAATTGATGAGATCTCAACACCAGTTTAGTACTGCACTTAAATTTAAAAAGCTCTAGATACTGTAACGAAGGGACCATCTAAACAATTACCATGAAAGTATTTATAAAAAAGACATAGAGAGGCTACTTTATGGTAGGGGTAAACTGGTGGAAAGTGAGCCACTGGATCAGGACCAATAATATTACTGATTATTCTTTTGATTTTATCAAGGAGCTCAAGGTAAATAGCAAGGACACTGAATCATATGTGGCAGCAATATTTTAAGCAGCGATGAATAGTTGACTTATAAATTCTGGAGAGAAAAATTGTCTTGCCCAACACAGTGAAATGACTTTAGCAGCTGATCTAGCAATGGATACAATATAATCTTTCCACTTCATGTCAGCTGAAAAATATGAGCCCAGTAAGGAGCAAGGAGACACTTTCCTGGAGGTTAGTATCAGCTATGCTAATGGAAGGTAGCAAGGTGTCTCTCAGGTGATTAATAAAGAGAAATTTAGTTTTTGAGGGAGTAAAATTAACAAGCTGTCTTTGACTTCAGTTATTGACAGACTTGTCATTTTGAACATCTGCTGCCATTCTGACTTTGTTGGACTAATAATAATAAGTCTTACTATTGAGGCAAGAATAAATTGTTGTCATCAGCATAGATACAAAGTTAAGAGCTGATGTCATCAGTAATGTCATTAACAAAAATTAAAAACAAAAATTATTTAAATGAATGTTTACACTGACCAGGACGATAAAAGCCAAGAGTTCAATAATGTCATTGTAGTTCATTCTAAGTATCTTGTGAATCTTCAATAGCATACTTTTGGTTTGTAAAAGGAATCAGATTTCCTTTTATTTTTTATCAACTGTGGGCGAGTAAAGCAATAAACTTTAATCGTTCAGTTGTTTTTAATTGACTGAGTTGATTGGGCAAGTGAAATTTCAAAGGCTGTATATACACATTAACTTTATTTGGTAAGTTTTCACTCTAACAAAACAGAAAAACCTGTGATTTATTATGTATCTATCAGGTAAAGATAAAAATAAAAGGTTTTAGGGTTTAATGGAATTTTACCAGTTGATTGTGTATATTTATTCACAATATTTTAGATATGTCTAAAATCCAAAGTGGCCACCCTTTCCTTTCATCATAGCCCTTAATCTCTTCTCAACCAAAGTGCATGACTTCTTTACCACCTCTTCACTCAAGTTTTTATTACATTCAATTTTGTGCAAGTACCCTTGTGAAAAGTATGATAGCACCACTTCTCCCATTTATGAGTTAAATAGTAGAGTAAACTTGACTTTATAGCTGTTGGTGACAACAAGTCCAGTAAAAGGGTAGCTCTTAATTAAAAAACTGTGTACCATTAACAAAATTATGAAGTTCAAATGACTCTATAATCTCTACTTTGGTCAACTTATGACTGCATTGATATTATTACGTTGTGTGTTTGTGTGTTTTTCTCTTTTAGTAATATCCACAATGATTTATTGGCCTGATGGATATTTATATTGCATTGTGCTCCACGCAACGTAAAGGAAATGTTCTTACATTTTATTCTAAAGAATTGTGATTAATATTGATTAAATGTAGCCGTCTATAATCGCAAACAAAAAAGAAATCATTACTTTATCAACAAAGTTAGAAGGGGTTTATCCATTTATGAATGTTTGCCAAAAAATTATAAGATTTTCATAAGGTTTTCACAGAATATTGTTGGAATGAAGAATGAAAATAATTTTCTTGGTGTAACTTTCATTATAGCATAAAAGTTTTCATCATACACTTTTTGCAGCATACTCTTCTTTTTGTGCGTGTATATATATATATATATATATATATGTGTGTGTGTGTGTGTGTGTATGTGTGTGTGTATATATGTGTGTGTGTATATGTGTGTATATGTGTGTGTGTGTATATATGTGTGTATATGTGTGTGTGTATGTGTGTATATGTATGCATGTGTGTGTGTATATGTGTGTATATGTATGCATGTGTGTGTGTGTGTATATGTGTGTATATGTATGCATATATGTCTGTGTGTGTATATGTGTGCATATATGTCTGTGTGTGTATGTGTGTATATGTTTGCATATATGTATATGTGAGTGTGTGTGTGTATATATATATATATATATTTGTATGTGTTTATGTACAGAGTGCGATGGGTAAATTATCAACACTTTAATTTTGCGTATGCACATTGTTATTGATTTTTGTCAACTGCACAGAATAGTAGGATTAGTTGGGCACCATCTGTGAGTAAAAGAGCACCATGATGCAATTCAGGTCTGCAAAAAATTTGGAAATGTCATGCTGTACTGTTTGGCATTTGTACAGGAAGCTCCAATACAAATATCTCAGAATGTTTGGGTGCTTACCTGAGGACAGTGCAAAGGATTCAGAAAGTATTAGATGAGTCTAATGACGACTTTGAAGGTGTTTAGAGTGATTACTAGTGATGGCAACATTATGCCTCCATTCATCTTCATACAGAGCCTCACAATGAAAATGGAGACCTACATCAAGTGCCTTAAGGAGGTAGTGCTGCTTTGCATCAAGAGGGTGGCTTCTGGATTACCATATGTCTGGCAACAGGACTCTGTACCATGCCACACAAGCAACAAAATCCAATCATGGCTGTCAGCAAATTTCTGCATTCACATGACCCCTTACATATGGACACCTAACTCCCCAGAATTCAGCCCCCTTGATTATTATGTGTGGAGTTCAGTTGAGTGAGAGACCAGCAAATCTCCTTGTAATACCAAAGATGAATTGAAGGCAAGGATTATAGTAACAGTCAAATAATTTAAACAAGGAGACCATCCAGAAGAGTTGCAAGAAAATCCAAAATCATCTGGATGCCATAGTTGAAGCCAATGGTGATTTTATTGAATAAATTTACTCTTTATTATTTCAAGATATATTTGCCAAATTGACACAAAAATATGTTAAAATTAGATATCAGTGTTATATTCATTTTTGTATAATTTAGACAATAATTAATTCCTCGCACCCTGTGTGTGTGTGTGTGTGTGTGTGTGTCTGTGTCTGTGTGTGCGTGTTATGAGAAGGACAAAGTAACAAGTCCTGAGATAATTAATTTCTTCATGCAAAGAGAATATATGACCATTATATCCAAGAAAGGAAAAAGCATAATGGACTATTTTGACCATTTGAGACCCAGAAGTTGCTGAGATGGAAAAAGACCTTGAGAGATAAGAAAAGTTCTTCAGATAAGAACAATGCAATAGAAGACAGGTCTATGGATGATCACTGGGGTGACTCAGACATTGAAGAAGATGAAATGTGACCAAGATCTCTATTAGAAAGAACAGGACATAAACCTCAAAGGGGAGAGGAAGAAAGAGGTGGTAGAAGTTTGAGAACAACCAAAGGCGTTAAACCTCTTCAGTTTAGGCAGGTGTAATGGATTGGTAAATAGGATTGTACCTATTTGCATATGTTAAGTAGAAGAAAAATAATGTGTAAACTAAAGTAAGAGACAGAGAAATTGACTACCAATCATGTGTCATAGAACAACATGATATAACAGTTTGGTTGTGAGCAAAAGAAATAGGCCATGCAAATTAGAAATACCGCAATCAAGAAAATACAAAAATTTAAATATCTGTGGTGTGTTTTAACAAAGAACAGAAAGTGTGTCACCAAAATCCAAACTTTTATTAGAATAGTGAAAGATTCCTTCCAAAAGCATTTGGAATTCCAAAAAGTATTTAAAAATAGTAAGATTTCAGTAGAAACAAAGAAAAGAGTACTAAATTGTCATGTAATATCAGTCCTTCCATACAGCAGTGAATGCTGGAAAATGTCCTCAGATGAAGCTTAAACTTGTGGTAAAAGAAATGTGGTTCTATAGAAGGATCCTGAGAATACTGTAGACTGAACATGTGGGCAATAAAGTTTTAGAGAAAATAGAAAAAAAGAGCACTTATACTTAGCTTCAGGAAAAGAAAGTTGAAATTTCGAGGGTACATAATGAAGAAAAAGGCTTGGAAAATTTGACACTCACATGACATATTGGAAAAAGAAGTAACTGAGGAAAACAGCACACAATCTACCTAATGAGATTGTGTAAATGATTGGTAGAACAGGGATTATGAGTTAAGTGCCATATGTGATACATGCTTGGGCGATCATATCTTGAAAGAGACTTGCCTGACTTGACAGAAGATTTTCCCTCAGTAGGTTGCCATTATTTTCTGCTGTAAACTGGTTATAAAGGCTATAGAACCCAATCTGTCTTGCTATTTAACCCATAGCTGGAGAGGGAAGAGATGGATTTATATCTTTCACAAGGTTATTTGTGCATAAGTGAATTCAAGTAGAATTTGAACTCAGCTCTGAGGTTTCTCATTCTGATCCGATATCCTTTGCACCACAATGCACATCCAAGACAAACATTAAAAAGAGCTTCAAAGAATAGGAAATTGTGAAGAGCCAGTATTGTTCAGGCCTTGAAGGGACATAGTAGATAGAAGAAGACATAGATTTTACATTCTATCAAATATGATGTATTTTGGTGTCTTCTGCTATGGGTGAGCATCATTTTATCTGCATTAATCTTATGGTTCTTCATTATCTAAAAATAAATATCTGGTCCAAATTTATTTCTGTGTAAACAGTGATCAAATATTTATGGGTTTCCATTATCTAAAAATACTTAAAGTATAAGAAGGAACATCATTAAAATAATCTGTTTTTTAATTTAAAGATAAAATAAAAATAAAATTTGCTCCTTGCCCTTTCAGAAATACATTATAAACAAAATTGATCACACTCCCATGAAAAGGTAGGTGCTCAAAAATGTCTGAAATTTTTGTCTGACATTTTGTTGTTTGATGAGAAATCATTTTAGTTTTAATTTTTCTGTGACATTTTCTATTTTTTCAGCCAGAAATTTATTTGTTTCCCAATAATGTTACCATTTCCCAAGGAATGATTCTTTCAAAAGTATTTCCTTCCAGACGTAATTTTCAAGAGAGAAAGATAGATATACATGCATAATAAGAACTTAGTTACAAAAAAAAGAAAACAAAAACAAAACTAGAACTTATGGCAGTATAAATTATTTCTGTCTGAATTTCTGAGGTGTAGAGTTAACATAATTTAAATTATTCAAATTTTCACTATTTTCTTTATCTTTGTTATCATCCCAGCATTTTATCCTTTCATCTATTGGGCCTTTCAGCTTTCTTCTGGTTTTTGTCGATCTAGGTATTCCTCAGAAAATGTTAAACATATCCTTTTATTTTAGATAGATTGTTCTCATTTTGTTGGCTATGTCTAGGGGAGATGACTAATCTTGTTCTTATAAAGTACTGCTTAATTATTGATCACCCTGTTTCTATAAAGGATATGTCTGCACTCTCCAACTCAGGGATTGAACTCAGAATAGTCTAAATATATTTTTACATGATGTAGGCAATCATGGCCTTCCAAATTTCTTTATCTTTTATAGCTCTTAACATCCCTTCCCCTGTTACCCCAAGCAAGGCAATAATGCTCCAGTAATCACATAAGGGTCTACTGGGAGTGAAAGAGAATGAAAAGACTTTGGAAGGAACTGGAAACGAAATCCTAAACAGGAAACAAGGGATAAACTGCTACACCTGTTGAAAAGACCGAGGAGTAGTATGAACTGGATGATAGGCAAACATATCTACACTAAATTCATGGAGCATTACCTGTTTTATGCAGCATATCAGTGCATTCATCTTTACAAAAATAGTTAGATCATAACTAACATTAATTCAGTTGTACTGTAATGATATAAATTATTTATTTACAGCTGTTCAAACACATATTTGTATATGATAGGCTAAGGAACAAATAGAAAATATTTAAAACTAACATATTTCAGCTTTTATTAAAGCTTCATCAGAAAATGAGATATAGGGAAAAAGAAGGGAAAAATTCTTGTATTTTCAATTTTTGTGTTGCTTACATTCCATTAGTTAAGCAGACTTTGCTTTTGCAAATTAAACACACAAATGCTGCTTGCTAGGAAACATGCAAGTGAAATATATATCAGTCAGTTAAGTGCCATGCGCGATACACGCTTGGGCGATCATGTCTCGAAAGAGACATGACTGACTGGGCAGAAGATTATCCCGCAGTAGGTTGCCATTGCTTTCTGCGGTAGACTGGTTGCCGACCAAGGCTATAGAACCCAATCTGTCCTATTATTTAACCCATAACTGGAGGGAATAGACGGATTAATACCTTTCCCAAGGGTATTTGCGCGTAAGTGAATGCAAGGAATTCAACTGGAATTCGAACTCAGTTCTCCGATTTCTCGTTCCGAGCCGATATCCACTGCGCCACAACGCACATCCGTTGTGCACATCCAAAATATATATAGCATACCTTAAAACTATGTATATAGTTGTATTGTAATGACATGAATTATTAATTTAAAACTGTTCAAACACATATTAGTATATGATAGGATAAGGAACAAATAAAAAATGTTTAAAAATCTAACAGGCTTTGTCTTTATTAAAGCTTCATCAGAGAATGAGATGGGGGGGAGTTCTATTTTAATTTTTTTTCTATCATTGGTTAAGCAGAATTCAGATATAAGCATTGAGAAACAAACATTAAAAATACCAGAATTTTTTTTCTCATTGTAAATTTTTAAAGCTTTTTTTAAAGCTTTAATAAATTTGAAACATGTTAGATTTTATTGTCCCTCAAAGTTGTGCCTGGCTGCTAGTTACTAGGGAAAGACACTGTCAAGGTAGTTTCAGTGCTGCTTGTTAAATCCGCTAGTTGTATATCGTAACAATAAGAAGAGATGGTAGGTAGAACAGTTCTTGCTAGTTGAAGGGAAAAGCTCTTGTATTTGTCTGAGTATCAGAATTTGCAGATGTTATCCACAAATGACACCTACCAACTCACCTACATAAATATCTACCCATACACCTTGACAGTGCAAGTGAAACTCTGAATAAACAGCAAAATATTTTGGAGACATGGTTTGAATCTTCATTTCTTGTTTTGTATTTTGTTTTTTCTTTCCTTGGTCTTAGTTTCAACACTAACGAGAATAGATGCCACATGGGGTTTCATTGTCTGTTCTGTGAAAAAACTGGGAGAGAGTTCCAATGTTCACACATTGAGGTAACAATTTCAAGAGACCACAACAGAATCTAATTCTGCAAGCAGAGATGGAATTTCAAATGTTGATTCATTTTTTGTTTTTTAAAGCAGTGAGCACCCACCTTGTTTGAAAAAATTGTAACACTTTCTTCTTTTTTTCTATATCCCGAATTTGTAGGTTTAGTTTAGTAAGTGTCTATCTCTCCCCTTCCGTCCACTTACACTCTAATCTTTTATAGTGCTTTACTAAGCGTAGCTTAGATGTGACACAAGGACAAAGACATGAAGTACCAGTGAGGACCAAACTCACTACTCGGTCTTAATGAATCTAATAAGATAAGCTTGCTAACCATTATACCATGTTTAAGTGTTCACTCTAATCTTTTATAGAAATATATTTTTTAAGGATTTTTAATTTGAATTCAGAATTTACCATAAAGTATAACCAAAAGTGAAATAAAAATACAAGAGAACCTGCAGCAGCTGTTTATACTCTAAAAGATTCTCAATGAAACAAAATGTTTTTCGTTTTGTTTTTTAAATCATTATTTTTCCTATTTTTGTTTATTTCTTTTTTTTCTGTAAAACTTCCAAAATAAGAGAATTAGTTAAAGAAAGAAAAAAAATCACAAAATCTTAACATTAGAATCACATGAATTTAAAAAAATAAATTGAATATTTTCCTGATAAATATTCCCTTAAATTATTGGTTTAAAATATTCGTTTCCTGCCTGTGTTAAATAAAATCATTTGAATTTGTTGCTTTTGCAATATAAAACTATTGAGAAAATATTTTTTTAAAAACTCATAAGATTCCATATAATGTAGGAACCTTGCTGCTTTTTATTTGTTGTATGTCTATCAATTTAGGCACAGAAAAGGTAAATCAATATGATGCATGTATGGAAGTACATCAGTGAAACAAATAAGAAAATACTTTTTTTTTATGCACCAAATAAATTCTTGGCTAAATTTCTTGCATTTTTAGAAATGTACCATTCATTTATGCACCAAATTGCTGCCATGTCTGGTCTGGTCTGGTCTGGTCTGGAACATCTGCTATATATCTCAAGATTCTTTACAAAATCCTAAGTAAAATCTGAAATTTCATTTGTCCTGACTTAGCATCTCAGCGTCAGTCGCTTTCCCCCTGCCATAACATAGCTTCTCTATGCCTTTTCTATAATGTTTTCATGGTAATCATTTATGGCAGATGTGGATCAGTACAAAAACAAAAGAGGTTCAGAATAACAAAACCAATTCCAAACGAGTGTTCCCTGTTAGCCTCAAAACAGCTTGGCATGTCCAGTTATGGGCCTCTCTGCAACCTGTACCAATCCAGTTTTCTGTCAACTGTCTCCTGTCAATAAAAGTGCTGGGAAAAGCAGCAGTGTGCAGTTAGCTGGACTCGGTGTCTTGTGAAGTCATTTCCTTGGGTATTTTGTTCCTAAAGTTGCATGTCACTTGCCATGCTGGGGTGTCTGAGACAGTTTTGTTTCCTCCCATCTCTATCCCTTCCCTGCCTGTTATCCCATAGTTCTTAGGAGGCCAAGTGGTTAGGGTTTTCCCCCAATCTCAACACTTGCCTGTAGAATATTCTTCTGGCTCTGATCTTCAAAAATTTAAGTGCAATATCATTCACCATCTTCTGTTTTTTTTTTTTTAATCCTGTTTATGTATTGGCCTTTCTTCTCACTAATGTTTCCTCATATTTTTTTCTCTGTAACCCAAAGTTTCTTATTGGTATTATCACCTTGCTTTGGGTGAAATGATTAAAAGAAAGAAAAAGTAATCACTTGTGTTACGATTTTAATCAAATATATGTTTTTATTTAAAATAAATTTAGATTTCTGAATAACAATTCTAAAGGTAGTTAATAATTTAAATGACTTTCCTTTCATTTTGGTATTAATGTCATCTTATTTAATTTCCTAATAATTAATCTAAAATTAAAATTCCTTTAAACAGTTGTTTTTTTCTTCTTATTGCCCATATAATTTAATTATATAACTTCCTATTCTTGAATCTCTTTTCCTTCATGGTATAATTTTTAACTTAAGTTATTTAAACAGTTTATTTTGGTGTTAACATTATTCATGTCCTTCTAACTGTAGCTTTGTAAGGCTGTTATTTTATCTGACCCATTTCTTTCTCCTATTTTTTTATTTTTAATTTATTTTAATGTATTTTTTGCTTCTATCACCAAGTGACAAACTCACAGTTTCGATAGCAAGAAATCGGCCACGTTTTTCCTTTTTCTTTTTTACTTTTTCTTTTCTCCTACCCATACTTCTGTTTTTTACACGTATGCAAACAAATTTATTTTACCATAATGTTTTATTGCTGATGAGATGGGTGTTAAATTCACACTTTGAAATGGCTATACATTTTTGGATAATTTGAATTTTTTTTATATGTGTACCAAATTTTTTTCTTATTCCAATTATGTTTGGTATCATGATTAATTTGTTTATGATATTTAATATCCTTGCAATTATATCTACTGTTTTAACACCCTCCCACTTCACCAAATGGTTAATACCAATTTAGGCAATAAATTCTTTAATCCAGTTCAAAAACACTTAGCAAAAAATAGACATTTATTTATGTTTTTTTTAAAAAAAATTTCACCCCAAGCAAGGCAGTACTGCTACTGGTGTGCAGGGGGTCATATAGGAGAGTGAAGGGTTACATAGGAGGAGAGCATAGACAAAGAGGAACCAGTTACAGGGGGTGTCAGATAATGGACAAGAGAAGGATAGGAATATAGTGTGAAGGGAGTTGCATGAGAGTAGAGTGAAAAGGGAGAAGAACAAAATTCAGGGGGTGTTGGGAAAAGGATAAGAGAAGTATGGGAGTCAAAAGGGATAAGAGATGACAATTGACATTGCATTTAAACTCTTGGAGATTGTAGCTATCAGGAAAGTAGACCAAAGGAAGTTCCACAGGTGGGAAGTGTGAGAAAAGAAGCTGATGGAGTAGAAATGGCAGCTGCATTTGGTTGTTTTGACTATAAAAGAGTGGTATTTTGTCAGTCTTGTTGCTCAAGTAAATTCTTGAAGAGGCACCAGGTAGCTAAGTTTGTCAAAGCAGAAGCCATGAAAATATTTGTAGAAGAGACAGAGAGAAACCACATCCCATCAGTTAGAAAGTGGCAAGAGTCAAGCTGCCAGGTCAGGATTGATTACATTGCAGATTCTCTTTTGGAGGCTGTCAAGAACCCTGAGATGAATAGTAGAAACCCTTGACCAGATATGACAACAGTATTCTATGCATGGGCGGGTGGTTGATTTATATATGTGCAAGAAAGTTTCCTGGCCCGACACAGTGACCCAAACTTCCTAGCAGTAGATGTAGCTATTGATTCATTGTAGTCGCTCCACTTGAAGTTAGCTGAGAGAGTAAGGCTGAGGAGACACAGTGTATTGCTTTTTGGGGAGACTAGCTAGATCCATGTTAATGAGGAGCAGGAGAGACTGTCTATGGTGGTTGAAAGATGGCAGCTTTGTTTTGGTAGCATTAAAGTCTACAAGCTATTTCTAAGCCCAGTCTACCACAGATTGGGGGTCCTTCTCAAGATCAGCAGTGAGGTTATCTTTGTCTGTCTTGTCAGATTTCTGACTGAGATGGGAGTAAATGGTGTTGTCATCAGTGAAAATGCCTACTTGGGATTGGATCACACCAGGAAGATCATTGAAGTTCAGAAAGAGCGTTGAGCCTAGGATGGAGTGCTGGGAAACACCCGCATTTGTATGATAGGATCTAGAGGTGTGCCCATTCAAGATGACCATTATGCAGTTTGATAGGAATGATTGAATCAAACTAAGCAAGTGTCCATTGATACCATAGCCTTGTTGCTTGTGCAGAAGGCTGGACCCTATCAAATGCTTTGGAGATATCCAGGGCAACAGCTTTCTTATCAAGAGCCTGGTATATGAACTCAGTGATGGTCATTAGCAAATCAGTAGTAGACCTGGCAAAGCGAAAACCATACTGTCTGAGAAAATTTTATGCACTGTGAGATGTTGAACTATTTCACCACTGATAATAGCTTTGAACACTTTGCTGGAAATTGGTAGGAAGCTTATAGAGCGATAATTGGATGGGTTCAAGGGTTCTCCTGAGTTCTTAAATACAGGAACTACAGAAGAGGACTTCCAGCAGGCAGAAAAATGGGAAGCAAACAGGCAGTAATTATAGAGTTTAGAGATGACAAAGAGTTCAGGGTTATATTTCTTAAAGACAATGACTGGGATTCCGTCACCTCTGCTCACCTTATGGAGGTGAAGTTTAGAAATTATCTTAGAGACCAGAGAGGGGGTTATGTAAACATCCCTCTGGTGAGACTCCATTCTAAGAGGGAAGTTGGGTGTGGATACTCCAGATGAGTCAAATGTGGAGTTGAAGGAAAATCTGTGAGGAAAAGGCATGAGGCTTTGTCCTCAGTAGCTGTGAGGATCTCAAATTAATTGATTAAAATAAGGGATGGAGGATTTGCTGTTGTTCAGCTCACATTTGCAGAGCTGCCAGTAGTCTTTGAATTCAAACTTGTGGCCTGCTATACACTGCATCATCCTCTCAGCAAACAACAGCTTAGTGTCATTTATGATCCTCTTACACTTGTGAGTAGAGGCAAATAGGTGCCTATTATGGTCAAACATGTGTCTCTTATGTAGCTGGAAGAAGTGATTCCTCTAGGCAATAGCAGCAGAGCATGTAGGAGAGAACCAGGGGAACAAATGAGGTTTAGGTTGAAACTTCTTGACTGGAATGAAAGCATCAATGCCAGCTTTTACTCAGGAGGAAACATCAGAGGCACAGTCGTCAATGGGAAGGCTAAAAAAGAGATGTCACACAAGTAAATTGCGGAAAAAATCGCAGTCAGCTCTTTGGAAAGCAGTAAGAAATTTAATTGTAATTTCCAAGAGGTCAAAGCTTAAAAATAAATTTTTGGTCAGATTGTCACACATGAAATAAAACCATGATACTTTTTGTAACAGTAGGCAGATTTTATTTTTGTTGTAACCTACTGTTATTGATGAGCAAAGCAGAAACATAACTTGGTAAGAGAGAAGTGAACAGTCTAACAGATATATCCTTCCTTTTGTGTCACTGCATCATGGTTTCATTACTCTCCAAGTGTCTTCTGTCTTTCTGTATTTTTGGCTAATAGTGACCACTGTCTTAAAGAGGTTATTGCACTTTTTGTCATCTTTTTCTGAAAAGTAATCAATTAAGGGCTTCAATCAGTGACCTTCCATGTCAAGGTGGCCTGTCATGGTCCTTGTAAAGTCTACTTAGCTGAAGGAAAATAAATACCTGAAACAATTTTTGTGACAGCTCAGATGTTTCCATTTAACAAAATATCAGCTGATAATGATATCACTACAAAGAAATACGATGAAAACTTTATGAAGACAAAGAGATGCAATAGACACCTGATGACAACTGGAGAACAAAGCAGCCAAAATGCTGTGATTGAAAAAAACACTTGTTTTGAGATTTCATGGAATAATTTATCCTCGCATGATTATCCAATATAGTTTGTATATCTGAACTTTTGACTACCTTTTTAATTTTGGGTAACATGTCTATTATGAAGAGTGTTAAAGTGAAATGCCTATCTTCTATGTGTTATATTTATATAGATATTTATTAAGAGCTTTCTATATTTCTGAGAGGATGTATTATTATTTACACTATTTACATTGTTCAGACTGTTGTCCTCATCTTTATTGCCATATTCACCTTCAATATCTGTCTAGATGTCTGAGATGAGGTATTGTAATTATTTATGCTATTTGCATTGTTCAGACTGTTGTCCTCATCTTTACTGCAATATTCACTTTCAATATCTGCCTATATTTCTGAGATGAGGTATTGTAATTATTTACAGTATTTACATTGTTCAGACTGTTGTCCTCATCTTTGCTGCTATATTCATGACATTTTGGCTGTTGTATGCTTTGGCATCCTTCAGGTGTTTGAAATTTCATCCACTCGGGTAGATTATTCTAGTTCCGCATGTTATGCCTTTTCCACATGACTAAATTTCAGTTATCTCCCTTTAACTCAACTCCCCAAGTTTTTGTTCACCTCTGCTGTAGCCAAGTATTGAACTCACAATACTTTGACTCAAGTTGCTGGATTTAACCAATGTGTCCTTGGGAGCTTTCTATCAATATATGGCCATTAAAAGAATGAACAAAAATAACCATGGCTCATATCCAAAGTAATTTCTTCTTTTAGAACTCATATTAACATTTCATGCAGATTTAATGCTGCTGAAGCAAAGTAGTAGTTGTATCTCCACCCACCTTCTCCCCCTCTCTCTCTTTCCCTGTCTTATCTCCTCTTTCCTCTCTCTTCTTTCTTCTTCCTTTTATTCTCCTGCTTATTGATTCCCTTCTTACTATCTCTCTTCTCAATCCTTTTTTCCCTCTTCTTCTCTCTCATATTTATTTTCTTGTTTTCATCCTTTCTTCTGTTCTTTTCTACCTCTCTCTCACTCTTCTCTTCCTCTCTCTCTTTCCTCTTCTTCTTCTTCTCTCTCTCTTTCTCTTCTCTTCCTCTCTTTCCACTCTTCTCTTCCTCTCTCTCACTCTTCTCTTCCTCTCTTTCCTTTCTCTTCTCTTCCTCTCTCTCTTTCCACTCTTCTCTTCCTCTCTTTCTCTATCTTCTCACCCTTCTTCTTCTCTTTCTTTATCTTCCCACTCTTCTGTCTCTGTCTCTCTTCTCTCTTCATCCCTCTCTTTTTCTCATTCCTTTATTCCCTCTCTTCTCATTCTCATCCCATTCCCAATCTCCCCTGCTTTTCATAATGAAATTGCTTTTACTATTAATATATCAGTTCAATATCTTTGTGTCTAAGCCTAATTTAGTCCTGATACAAGGCCATAGTAAGTGAGCACCAGTAATAAAACTTCCAACAGTGATGTTTTCTTTATTACCTGTCATTGTTAAGCTTAGGAAATATCAAGAATTATCTATATAAATGCATCAACACCAGTTGAAACCAATTGATTAAAAAAACAAAGATGAAGATATGTGCCAGAAAATAAGTTTTATTTGTTGAAAATAATGGCAAGATAAGAAAAAAGCCAAAAAATAGCTTTAAGAATGAATGTCTCAAAAGATTTGATTGTCAAACTTTAAAGTAATCCCCATATACAACACAATTTTCTCTTCATCTCCTTAATCCTGTTGATAAAAATACATTTTACATGTTTATATTGACAAGATTAAAGTTTGTCTGAATTTCTGCAATGAAGAGTAAATGTTGTTTACACACTGACTCATTTTTGTTGCTGTTATCACAGTGTTTTAGTTGTTGCGCTTTCTGAGCTTCATCAGGTGTAAGTCAATCTAAGTAGGCTACAGGGAATTCTTAAGTGAACCCTTTATTTAATCTATAGGGGCTGATTGTTTTTGTTCCACTGCACATGTCTAGGGATAACTTGTTTAGTTCTTATTTTATTTGTGCTCAGATATTGCTCATTTTGTTGTCACTGAGTACACACTTTCCAGGAATTGAACTCTCAATTCCTAATTTCTGCCTGAATTTCTGGGGTGAGGAGTTATCATAATTTATGATACAGGCACTGCTAATAAAGAAAGACAAATGACAGCAAGCCTTCAGCAGCAGCAACAGTCAAACATGACAGGCAGCAGTAGCAGAACTAGTCAGCAGGAAGGTTAGGTTTAAGACTCCAAGCTTATTCCACAAAACTGTAGAACAATAGCCTAGTGGGTTAAAGTGTAAGTTTGAGAATTCAATCTTCAATGGTAGAAACAGGCAAACAATAACTTAGCAGTACTAAAATTAACAACTAGTCTACTACCATAGATAAAATGTTTAGTTAAGGGATCAATATATACTGGTGAGAACAATAGTCCAAATGTAAATAGTGTAAATAATCACTCTTACTATGTCATCAAATTCCTGAACTGATGCTTCAATCTACTTGAGCATTGTCCCATGGAATAAATGCCTAGGGAATTAGTGTTGGTTATAAAGGCCAGAGATTACAACAGCCGAAATGTTGTGGTAACAAAAAAGATGAGGATAATAGTTTGCATATAAATAGAGTAAATGAGAGTAATTCAAGAAATATATGTTGCATAACTTTCATAGTTAAATGCAATACAAATGTTAAATTGTCTAGTTTTTGTCTATATATCTGAGATGAAGTATTGTAATTATTTACACTATTCACTTTCTTGGTATTATTTCAAACTATTGTTCTCATCTTGGTTGATATAGATGTTATAATAGGCACAATGTTTTGACCAAGTGTACCCTCTGGTCTTCATCAGGTGTCCATTGGTTGTCTTATATGGATTATCATGCTGATTATTGTTATATACCCTGTTGTGTATAACCAACTACTATATCCACTGTCCTGAAAGACTTTAGTGGTGTATTTTTGGAGTCTTTTATATTCAATGTCAGATGGTTTTGACCACTGGATTATGTTAGTGGGTTGGTGCCACTTGTTATAATTTGTATTTATTTCTGAAATGAGTAATTTTCAATATCTTGGTATTATTTCAAACTATTGTTCTCATCTTGGTTGATATAGATGTTATAATAGACACAACGTAGTTGGTTATACATGTGTTAATATCATCTCGTGGTCATAAGTTCTATCCTTGGATCTGGTAGTGATGCACCAAATTCAACAAGAAAGAACAATAACTGATTTCATAGGATATCACAATAATCAGCATGATAATCCTTATCAGCCAATCAACGGACACCTGATGATGACCAGAGGGTACTTGGTCAAAATGTTGTCTATTATAACATCTATATCAACCAAGATGAGAACAATAGTTTGAAATAATACCAAGATATTGAAAATTACTCATCTCAGAAATTATTTACATTGTTTGTACTGTTGTCCTCATCTAGCAACTTGCCCAAAGAGTTGTGAGTTTAACACCTGGTTATAACAGAGGTGAACAAAAACTTGAAGATTTGAGTTAAAGGTAGATAATTGATACTGAGACATCTGGAAGAGGCATGACTCATGGAACTAAAACAAATTACCCTGGTGAATAGAATAAAATAAAATGTTCACTTTGAAATTTTAATCACCTGAAGAAGGCTGGAGCATGCAATGGCTGAAACGTCATAAATATTACTCGTTTTTGTTAAGTCTATAAAAGTCTATGTATAAAATTTACTGAAATAATCTCAGTCTAACCAACTTTTTATTTTTTTAAGGATAAGAACTTTACAGTCTATACTCATCAGCTTAAAGCTAGGTGATTAAATGTTTTTTCTGTAGGGTACTTTTTTTTCTTTCTTTTTTTTTATGAATTTTATTCTACCTAGAGCAATTATTTTGAAAATGATTTTTTTTTATTTCTGAATGTAAAAATGCAACCCATCCCCCCCAAAAAAATATTGGTTTAAATGAAAATGAAATTTAAAAAATGTCATTTTGGCATGTAATTTCCTTGGAGGTCATTTTCTTGTCATTCTGATATGATTTGATAAAAACACATTTAATGTGAAAAATTTGTATTTTCTATGGATTAACTGGAAAAGCTATAAATTATTCCATCTGGGAAGGATTTAAAGATTGGCCCCCTCATTAATCTGTCATTTTTGAGGTCTCTATGATAATGAAATGGGGGCTCCGGCTAGGTAAACACGTGTAGTCCAAAAGTTGACTTCATCATTCAGCCTGTAAAATTTTAATGATTCAGATATATCTATTTAAATTTTATTAAAGGCAACTGTATTTACTAAGCTTAACTTAATCTGGCACAAGGTCTTAATAGCAGAGCATTATCAATGGTTTGTAAGATTATTGTTTCCTAAATAAAGAGTTGTAATTTGCAGATAAGCATTTTAATTTGTCTTGATTGGAGATGATTACAATTTTCATCTTGAAATAAAATGAACCTCAATTATAATATACTAGCACCTCTATTTTCACTTTCAAGTTGGCCTTAATTCTTGACTGCTGACAATTCTTTTTTTCAGAGTTTCAATGGATAGCATACAGAGCAATGAAATATGATCAAATTTTAGCTGAAGAATTTTCCACTTTAGTGATTACTTATCAATTTTTTTTCTATTGCCAACATATTTAGTTTATTAATGCAGAAGATGAGTAAGGCAAATAGAGTGGTAAAGTCAATAGGAAATATAAAAAAAAAATGATGTAATGAATATGCATACACCTTGGTTTCCCCTCACAGTAATATGATTAGCTGGTGTCAGCCATAAATACAGATTAAGGCGAGGACGGTGAGAGGTGTACAGATATAAGTCTACATCTATTGACTACGTCTACATCTCAGCATACTGCATATGACTACGATGAGTACCGTCCACTACGTCTATGTGCTAGATTGTCCTACCTGGTTACATTTGCCAAAATTGCTTAGCTACTTTCGAATAATATATCCCTTTTTGGAACATAACAAAAAATTAAGCATAGTCAGTAATAATATACAACTGTTGATAGTGCTCTTTTTTTATTTTATTTTCTTTACTACAAATAACCTTTTTGTCATGTTAGGTTTATCAAGCATGGAGGACAGGTGCAAACTCCTGTGGATGCAACTCTACCTGAAAGACCTGCAGATTACTTGTGTGAGTTTTGTGACAGGACTTGTAAGTTTGTTATGGGACTCAAACATCTCATGATTGTACGTGGAGACAAGCAATTTTCCAACATAAGTAACACAGACAAACTGTTTGCCACATGTGTAAGAGAGATTGTAAAAGTGAAGCTGGCCTTTAGAATCATTTATGGGCATATATCAGTGTTAACTTGGGTAAAGCTATATATACAATTATATTTGTTAATGCAATTATTACATTGACAATTAAATTTTATTGTGTACAATAATAAAAAAAAAACTTAAATTTTATCAATTCAGGTGCTCAAATTGTAATTTTTCAAATCACCAACATTTTTGGTTTTCAACTATAAATTATGTCCTTGAGTACACCACAACAAAAAATATTCATTGGGGTGAAGTCAAGTGAACATGCTGCCCAATTCATTTCTCAGGAAATGTTTTATCAAGATACTCAAAAACTGCTCTTGAATAAGGTGGAGGGACAGCATTTTGTTGGAAATAAAGATCATATTCCACTTATTTTGGGATATATATATATATATATATATGTATATATAGTTGAGTTGTGATGATGCTTTGTGCCAAGGTTGCTGTTTTTTCTCAATGGTTTACTGATAAAAAGATGTATTACAAAGTCCGTTAAGTTGGAATTTATTTTGTCCCCACAGTTACATTACTTATTACAAAAGGGATTATTTACAAAGCAAAAGTACATGACATAAATGGTCAAAGCAAAACATATTTAGGATCCACCAAAGACAGTTTTGAAGTTAGAGGGAATAACCATAAATCTACATTGAAACTGGAAACTCTAAAATATTGTACAAAACTGGCTAACCGCATATGGAAATTAATATTGAAGTATGGAAAAGACCCCAATGTAACTTGGAGCATCATAAAAACTGCCAGACCTTACAACGGTGGTAAAATATGCAGATAATGCCAGGAGGAAAAATTGGCTATTATAATGTTTCCAGACAAAAATGAATTACTAAATGATAGACGAGAAATTATGTCCAAGTGTAACATACCAATAAATACCTACTAGGATCATACATGTATGGATCAAATTTTTCTAAGACTCTGAAGTAACTTCTCCTAATTTTGAAAATTGTGCATTCATAAAATATCCCCATTATGTGAGCATTTGAAAAATTATAAAATGAGTTATTGTAAATCACCTGAGGACACGAAAAAGTAGAAACCTAGGTCGCGAAATAACTTGTTTCCAAATGAAAAATATTAAAAAATTCTACAATATAATTGTATTGAACACTTTTAAATACAACCGTGTACTGATCTAATTAAATTATGACCAAAAATTAACTAATTAATTAATATGATCTTATATTACAATGGAGCACTTTTATCATCAGTGTATTTTAATGAGGAATGATACAGGATTTACTGGACTGAAAAGAGAAAAAACAACAATGCAAGAACTTAAAATATTACACTTGCTGAAAAAAGTACTAGTTCCAAACAAACATGAACATGCTATGTTTATTATGAAAAATAAAACAGTTTCTTACCGGAATCAGATGAAAAAAATACACGGGGGGGGGGGGGGTGAAAAAGATGTGAATAATTTCAATTTTAAAACTAAAAGTTATCCCCCTGCAATCAAAGAATTAAATTTGAAAAAGATATGATTTCCATATTAGACCAACTAAGATTTAAAAACATCAACAGCTATTATACACTGAAGTAAAAACAAATTTACAAAATCACAAAATATCCTTATTAAAGGAGATAAATCTAACAAAATATATGACATAAACCCAAAGGTATCCGAAAAGAAGATTAATGAAAAAAATCACCAAATTTTACAAAAAAGCTCCGGATTCCTGTGTTGAAAATATCAACAAAGAAGCTAAAATTATTACACAAAGGCTGGATTTAAGCAACAAGATACAAATTTTGACTGGTAAGCAAGCTTTTCTAACAATAAAAGACCACATAGATTTTCCCAATCGCCTCTGGTACCAGATTATAATCCCAACAAAAACTGAAGTGGGTAAAATAAGCCATCAAATATTTTTTTTTTTTTTTTTTTTAATCATTTCACCCCGAGCAAGGCAGAAATGCCACTGATGTGCAGGGGGTTACATAAATGTAGAAAGATTAATTAGAAAAGAGTGAGGAGTACAAGCTAGTTAGAAAGGAACAATAGAAAGCTGAGAAAGCAGGTGCAATGACAGATACATGGGCGGAGAGAACGTGAAGATTATACAGGGGAGGGGAGAGAGCTAGAGTCCCGTGGTTAGTAGGTGAGTATTAACTTTGCTTTTAAATTTCTGGAGGTCGTAGCCGTCAGGAAAGCAAGAATACGGGAGTGAGTTCCACAGGCGGGAAGTGCGAGAGAGGAAGCTGCAGGAGTAGAATTGTCGTCTGTGTTTGGCTAACCTGACTGTGAATGGGTGGGACCCAGTTGCCAGTCTGGTTGCACGGGTAAACACCTGTTGAGGAGGCATCAGTGACTTAAGCTCATCCGAGCAGAAGCCATGAAAGTATTTATAGAACAGACAAAGGGAGGCCATATTTCGACGGTGGAGAAGTGGCTGCAGTCGAGTGGCCAGATCAGTACCTATCACATTACAGACTCTCCTTTGGAGCTTGTCAAGAACACTGAGGAGAACGGCAGGGGCACCTGACCATAAATGGCAGCAGTACTCCATGCACGGACGGATTTAAAAATGAAAGTGAATTACTGAGAATTCTTACTCAAGCTAACCAGTGGAAAAACACAGGTGATTGTATTTCTTGGTTGCAAAAAATTCAAAACAAAAACAATTATACTTTCATAAAATATGACATTAAAAACTTTTACCTATCAATATCTGAAAAAGGTTTAATGGAAGTGTTAAATTTCACTGAATGGTACGTAGATATACCATCCAAACATATAAAGTTATACATTGCCAAATATCTATACTATTCCACAATGGTGAAGCATGGATTAATTAATCAAATAACAGCACATTTAATGTACCACAAGGCTTGTTTGACAGAGCCGAAATTTAGAATTGATTGGAATACACGTCCTTTGTAAAATCAATGAAATAATCCACAGAGACAACCACGAATGATACAGAGATGACGTATTAATGATAGCACTGGACATTAAAAGAGTGAATGACAGAATAAGGAAAATTTCTTCCAAGTTCTAGATTTTGAACTAGTTGTTGAAACAAACAAGAAGGTAGTCCGAAATTTAGATGTATAATTTAATTTATAAACTGGCAATGTTTCTCCATATATGAAAGTAAACGCAACCTTAAAGTACATAAACACAAGATCTAACCATTCTGCAAGCATAATCATGCCCATTCATAAAGGAATAGAGCAATGGGTATTAAAAATTCGTCAAACAAAGCAATATTTGATTAAAAAAAATTAGGAAGATGCCCTAAAAATATCTGGCAATAAGAACATTTTATAATACAAAACTCAACCAAGCAGAAAAAAAAAAACAATAATAGAAATCAAAACATTATCTGGTTCAATCCACCATTTAATTTAGAAGTAAAAACCAAAATAGTACAAATACTTTTTAAACTAATCAATAAACACTTCCCAAAAAGTTCAAAATTAAACAAAACTTTCAATAGGAATTCAATCAAACCGAATTATAGCAGTACTAGTAAATTAGAAAATTACATAAAAAAGAAAAACAAGATGCCAGAAATCTAAATAACATACAAAACAACATCATTAATAAGGAATGTAACTGTAGGGACAAAAATAAATGCCCACTTAATGAACTTTGTAATGCAAAAGGGATTATTTACAAAACAAAAGTACATGGCATAAATGGTTGAAGCAAAACATATTTAAGATCTACCAAAGACAGCTTTAAAGTTAGAGGAAATAACCATAAGTCTACAGTTAAAATAAAAAAACTAAAATATTTACAAAACTGGTTAACCACATGTAGAAATTAAAATTGAAGTATGGAAAAGAACCCAATAAAACATGGAGTATAGTAAAAATAGCCAAACTTTACAACAGTGATAAAATATGCAGATTATGCCAGGAGAATAAAATTGGCTATTATGTAGTTCCCAGACAAAAATAAATTAGTAAATGAAAGAACAGAAAATCTATCCAAGTGTAACCATACCAATAAATACGTATTAGAATCATACAATCATGGATGAAAGTGTTCTAAGACCCTTAAGTAACTTCTAATTTTGAAAGTTTATGTTCATAAAAGATGTTATGTGAGCATTTGAAAAACAATAAAATCAGACACTGAAAGGTAGAAACCTATGTTGTGAAATTACTTATTTCCAAATGAATAATATATATATATATATATATATATATATATATATATATATATATATATCTGTTAAAAATATCGTTTCAAACAAATAAATTTAAATATGTTGGTTAATACCATTTCTGTAAGATTTTGTAATATATATATATATATATATATATATATTCCCATTTACTGCCTGAATATACTGCTCAATAAAAAACATATAAACAGAGTATCTACTCAAATATGGTAACCACTAAAAATAATATTTAAGCGATCAATTAAAATGTCATTAATAAGTAAAAAATCCATTTATATATGATCTAATTACAATGAATAAGTTTAGATTTATTTGTTTCATAAATCTTACCTCTGATATCACATGTTATTTAAGCAACAACTTATACATAGAGAGCAAAATAGAATGTTACATGTAATTCTATGTTTATACCATTAATTCTACTACTAGTGTCATTAAAAAAAGCAGTTGTACTTGAAAGTATATTCAAATGTGTGGTGGTGTCAGATGATAGGTGTTTTGATTTGCAGTATTCAACTTGTATCATTTATCTACATTATTTGAAAATCTTAATTCCACAAAAGACTTAAATTTATATGTGTCAATAATAAAGGGAATTGAACAGTGTTTAATTATAGTTACTTTTGTGTCGATTCGTTTCGTTTATGTGGTGAAAATTCTATCTACATCTTTTGTTTTTTTTTATTTTCTAATGCATAGTCATCTGCAGAAAGAGGACCCCAAAATGCCAATTACATGTCGGGGATACTAAAATCAAATAAGAGCAGAAATTTAAATACCTGGTAAGTCTTCTGACAAAGGATGGAAAGTGCAATACTGAGATCTGAAGGTGCATTGGCATGGCCAAGAACGCATTTCAAAAGCTTTAGCAGAGTATTGAGAGACAGGAAGGTTTTGTTGAAAACAAAGAAAAGAGTGGTAATCTTTTATATGACATCTGTCCTTCAATATGGCAGCAAATGCTGAACAAAGATGAAGGAGAGAGTCAAAGCAACAGAAGTGTGGTGCTACAGAAGAATCTGGACCAAATATATGAACAATAAGGTTTTGGAGAGGATGCAAATGACAGGAAAACTTACACTTGGCATCATGAAGAGACAGCTAAGGTTACTGGGATGCATAATGAGGAAGGAGGCTTGGAGAATCTAATACTCAGAACAGAAAGAAGAAAAGAGACAGAGTAAAGCAGTGTGAGACATATTTGATGGACTTAAGCAAGTGGATGGCAGAGTGGGATTTGGGAGAGATACCAAGAAGAAAAACGTTAAGAGTGACAAGGGATAGAGGCAAGTGGAAGTCCATGATTGCCTATGTCCTGAAGGGACAAGGCACGTAAAGAAAAATTCTCAAGGCAAAGTCAGCTATTAGTTTGCTTTACATGATTCAGCCTGTAAGCTATATTGCTGTCCCGCAGTCTTCTTGCTGAAGAGAAAATAGTTTTATTGGTTAATCTTACTTTTGAATTCCAATTTATAGCCTAGGGTGTTTTTTTTGTTTGTTTTGTTTTGTTGTTTTTTGTTTTTTTTTGTTTGTCTTTTTTTGTAATTGTTACAGAACTTTACTCTGGCAATTTTTAAGAATTTGGTAAGTTTCATCTTTATATTCTCTGTGCTGATGTCATGTCTTGTATAAAGTCTTTATTTGGAAATTCTTTTCAATTTAGAATAAACTTGACTACATTTAGACTAATGTCATCATCTTCATGAGGTAACCATCAGGTAATTTCAACATGAACCCCATATTTTATCTCTGGAATAAATGTTATGTTCTTTTTAGCAGTTATTGCTTGTTCTATTTTCACTGAATCTGAACTACTTGGTATAGGAATGTAACTCCTAATAACTATGTCATTAATTATATGAACCAATACTTTAATGCACTTGGTTATTGTCTCACAGAACAATCTTGAGTCTATAATTTCGAGCTTTAAACCTAATGTTCTACTCTCCTGACTGCTGCTGCTGTCATGCTTGAGTTCCTTTGCTACCATTTCCCTTTTCTTACTGCCACTGCTGAATATTTGCTGTTGTTTCTCTTTCTTTATTTATTAGTAGCTCCCATGTGGCATTTATTTCTGTGCTAGGCCAACTGAATGGGTTGTCATAACCTGTGTTGATTCTTTCATGAATAAATTATTTGGTCTTTCATTACTTAAAACCCATTTATGCTATCTATTGTAAAGTAGGACTCAGCATACTTCCTGCTTGTCCCTACTATTGTGACAATGGACTGCTCCTACTTATAAATATGGCTAATAGCAATATTTGAGGAGGATTTGAGTAGTATTTGAATTACTCAAGTTTTGTCCATTCTATAAATGAGTATTTAATAAACCTCTTTCTTTGTTTCCTTCACATAGTCTTCTGTTCCTTCAAGACTCTCTAACTATGGCCTTTCTGATTCTTGGCTATTTTGAACAAAAGCAACATTACACCATCCCAATTTAGAACTATATTCTGTGTTCATATCCCAAATCAAGATGGCTGTATTCAGGAATGAAAGTTAGTTGAAAACTGCAAATTCACAGATGATCCTTAGGTAATTGCTTCATCCCAATAAACAACTCTAGCACATATATCTTTCTCAATCCTTGATTTTAATTATGACACAAGAAAGTTGTTTGAATGTATACCTAAGTAGAAATAAGAGCAGATTGTAACAAACGTTAACAGTAAAGAGCTGTACAAAGCTAATTAAAGGAAGCTGAACATTTTAGTTGTTCATGAAATCCATTTACGATATTATAATCCTTTCAGATTTTCATAAATATCATTGGAAAGAAAAAAAACTCATCTATCAAACAATTGAGATGCCAAGAAAAACATGAACCAGCATTTCCTTTCTTTATTCAGCTTGTTTCACTCTTCTGCCTTCCAGTAGCTTCTAGAAATGGTGATTTTTCTCCTTGTCTGTAAACTTGTAGTTTTCTAGTCTTCCTGTTGTGTTACTCTGTTGGATGTTACTAAAGAGCCATTGGCAATATCCCATGATGCATCACAACAAGACAACTGAAAGGAAATAATTCACATTGTAGGAAAGCAACAATAGCTCAACTTGTGAGTTTTGGTACTGTACCAAAATACAAAGTACTGAGTTAAGGATGTTTATACCCGCTTGCTTCTAACCACATTGGGTTTCAAGAACTTTTTGCTATCGAAGTTAACTAAATTACAAAATAGCTGCAATTTATACCTAAATTTTTAATTTCTGAAAAAGAAAAAATATTTTAATTAAAATAAGAACTTTCTGGACAAACTAGTGATCTGTGTTCTTCATCTAGTGGTTAAATTCTCTTATTTAACATGGAGAGAAAATGAGAGATTGATCTGGGTATGCAGTTTTTTTTTTTTTAACCAAATAATGATCATTTTCATGACAGCCCAGAAATAGGGGAATGTTTCTAACACATACTTTCTGCTGATGCTCACCAGTTACTTGTTTGTCACATTTTTGCATGTTATTATTGTAATCATATATGTAATCAGTCCTGGGTATGATGGTAAACTGCATCTGGCAGCAGGGCCTCTGATTGGGAGGTTGTGAGGAGCAGAGAACCACCTCTTAATTGTTGCTGTTCCCAGGTCCATCCTGACCCGGAGTGGGAGCACCTCTTAGAGTACCAGCTATGGGCAAATAATTAACCCCCAAACTGGGGTCAAAACACTATGAAAGTATAAAAATATGCATGTTTGAAGGAAAAAAATTATTACCATAACCCATTTTTAAAGGAAAGAAATTATTACCAACAATACATTTTTGAATACAAAACTAGAATACATCTTCAGTTTTCTAAAATAAAAAAAAAATTTCATCAAAATCCGACTAAATCAACTTTCTCACTATAACCAAATATTAAAAAAAACAATGCCTTAAAACCCTACCTCTTTGGCATTAAATAACCCACAGAGGTTGATATGCCATTAAGCAAAACTGAAACTCATACATGCAATTAATGAGACCTGATTATGAGCTTTGCTTTCATTTGATTATGTGTAAAATTGATATGTACCATGTAGAATGTATTTTAATTTTTAATCTTGCTGAAAAAGTTCTCAGTCAGACTTACTTCTCAAAATCAGCATTTTAAGGACTAAATTTCAGAATACTGATTTGGGGGAAGTTGGTTAAACTAAGAACTTTTCAGCAGCTGCTAATATATTTTTTAATAAAAATTAGGAAAGGTGTCTAGAAAAAGATTATAATAATTATATAGCTCAATTTTTTAATACCCTGTCCTTTCAAGACCTAAGTGATCATAACTCCACACCAATTCCTTTTTTTTTTTATATCTGTGAATTACTGTGATTTCTTAGAAAAGATAGTGGAATGGTTTCTTGTTGATTTCTCCATGATTTTGAATTTAGAATTATCCCTTTTCTAGCCTGGCTACCAGCCAAGGCTAGAGTAAATGGTCTACTTCATTATTTGTTAGTTAGCTGGGTGAAGAGTTCAAATTGAATATCTGTATAGTTTTAGAAAGTTCAACATTGCTATATGCATATAAATCTTGCTAAAATTTCAAAATGATTGAACTTATTTGAGGTTGGAGGGAGATTTGAAAATTTTAACAGCTGAAAACGAATCATTGGAACTTTTTTTTTCTGTTTTGCTAAAAATGAATTCAGAGTATTCAAAAAGATTATAATAAAATGTTAACTTTGTTTTTGAAAGTATTTCAGGGCATTCTAGTTGCCATAATCAAATCTATTATTTTTTCTCATCTGTTTAAGTTTTAAATAAATCAAATTTTACACAGACAAGAAATAATGAAAAGTAATGCTAGAATTGTTACTTGGAAAACTGCTATGTTTTCATTCAAATTTGTATTAAAATTGATGTATTATTATTGGTTTTAGGAAGTGAGTCAGGTCAAGAGTTTTTTTAGAAGCCTTTATATTAGTTTTTAAATTGAATTCAGGTGGGTGTTGATAATTGCATTTTGGACTGATTCATTGATGCAATTGTATACCTGGATACTAGTCTGTGAGTTTGGTATACCTGTCATTTTTATAAATACTTCCCAATCAATTCGAAATTTTCTAAATTGTTGTAGGGTCATTTTCAGATGGAGTTGAGGAAGCTTGGCCGCTGGTGCTTTTGTTGGGATTGTTTGGTTGGTGAGTTCCTTAGCTTGTTTAAGGATATATAGGGCTTCTCCCATCGCCTTTACTCCCAACTCCCTCAGCATAGCTAGATCCATTATTTGTAAATTCTCCTTTGTCAGTTTTTCATTTGCAAATGTTGCCACATAATTCTTGGCCAAGTCAACAGATTCCTGCTTCAATGAGGTAATTTTCCCAATCCTCAGATTCCGTCCTGTTTGCAGTGCTATGTAGAATCCTTAGATAGCAACAACCAGTAATCAGTTTAAATTGAAACTGACAGCTCTCAGATCCCAGCAGATTGGTAGGGGGTTTATATAACAGCCTGGGAGATTCTACTCTTCATCTAGGCAAGTCTATTCTGTAGGTTCTGATTGGCTGATGATCCCATTGTGGATATTGTGCTCAATAAATATCAGCACAATATCCATCCTATGTTGAGAGGAGAGAGAGGGACATGTATTGAGTTACAACCCTGTTTATTTTTGTCTGCCAACTGGACACTGGTTGGAAACATCCTGGTGAAGGTGTCTCATACTCTTAATTGTTCAATCCCATATAAGGCAGTAAAGCCACTAAGGCACAAAAGATTACTGAGTGTGAAAGAATTATAAAACAGAAACATTACTGATGAACAAAAACAATAGAAGAGTAATCAGAAAGACACATAGATAATGGTTGACATTGTATTTAAAAGTTTTGAAGATCAAACTTGTCATTGATGAAAATTAAGAACAAAGTACAAGCAAGAACAGGGTCCTTGGGGGACACCTTATATATAAAGATAAAAAATAAAGATTTCAAGAAAAATTTGCATTCACCATTATACATATTTTGATCAATACAATTAAAAATATGACATGACAAAAAATACAGATCAAAAATACATCACAAATAAAAATTTATTATTGTAATATTACAAATAAAATATTATAATATTAATGGTTTCATGAAAAAATTATAAAATTTAAGATATTAATTCCTTGTAATTCCTGTTTGATGAGATATCTCTAGACATGGACAGTTGAATGAGAACAGTCTAATTCCATAGATTAAATAAAGGATTCAGTTCAATCCCTGAACAGGGCAGTGTGTACTTGGATTCATTGGAAACAGAGAAAGCAATAAGAGAGAAGTACTAAAAATAAGAGCTAGATAAGATATCCCTAGACATGGGTAGTGGAATGAGAACAGTCTAACCCCATAGATTAAATAAAGGATTCAGTTCAATCCCTGAACAGGGCAGTGTGTACTTGGATTCATTGGAAACAGGGAAAGCAATAACAGAGCAGTACTAAAAATAAGAACTAGATGAGATATCCCTAGACATGGGCAATGAAAATAGAACAATCTATCCCTGTAGATTGAAATAAATGATTCAGTTTGGAATTCACTATAGGTTACCCAGATCTACAGACACCCTTATTTATCTTGCTTTAACAAAGACCCCTCTCTGGACTGATACAGATGAACAAATATTTGGACATAAACTAGGTTACCATAGAACCCCCTGAAAAATGAGGTATAAGAAAAAAAAGAAGATTCAATATAATCATTCCACTTGGTCAGTGGAAAACATGAGATCAAGAAGGCATGATGAGTAACTCTTCTAGATCAAAATTCAGTTACAATAATAAACAGCCCGTGGTTGACCTAGAGAAATGAAAGGCATATTGTTAATCTGAAAGAAGGCTATGTGAGGTGAGATGTAGACTATGTAAAAGAAAAATACAAACCATGTGAATCTGAGACATGAGAAAAAGTAGAGGCTCTTGATCCTTAGAAAAAAAATTGTACAGCTAGAAGGTCAGGCCATTATCCTCAAAATAGAATATATTTGCAAATATTTGCTTTCATTTAATACATGGAGAGAAAATTTTTTCAATTCTTATATATCTATATATTAATACCATAGTACTTATGTGTCACACTTTTGTCAAGAAGTATAGCTTATGTATTTGCCTTTTTTACTTACCTCCCTTCAAATAAAAATTCTTTGAATGTTGATTAATTAAATAATATTGTTTAGTTTGTACTAATATGGTTATAAAATATTATCATAATTATAAGAAGTAGAAAAAGCAGGAGAAGAAAAAGAAAAGGAATGACATGAAAACAAAGGAGGAGAAGATGAAAAAGAATGGGAAGAAGTGGGAGAAAATGAAAGAAGATGATGATGAATAAGATGAAGACAGAGGAGAAGAAAAAATGCACATCATTATATAAAAATATATTGGCTAAAGAATTTAATAAGATTGTAAAATATAGAGATCTGATAATAGAATTTGTATAAATATCACTTTTAAATGCAACCACTATTCAAATGATAATAGAAGTACTAGGAGTGATGATCAATATCTATTGAAATTTATTTGAAATCACGAAAAGAATATTACATGATCCATGAATTTTTACACAGGTTTAGTAAGTAAATAAATTATTTTATTACCATCTTAACATGAAATTATAAATATGGGTCAAGTTTAACATTTAGTAAAGAGAAAGTTCTAGGTAATTGTATAAAAGTTTTAGAAGAAATATACTGTTAGAGTAAAATCTTCTCTTTGATAATATTGACCATTGTGTGTTTATTTGTGTGTGTGTATATATATATATATATATATATATATATATACTGGTGCCACCTAAATACGAATTTGCATGAGATACTAGATTAGCAACTAGATCCCTCCCTTTTACAGTGAAACCGATAAAATGCAGCCGGAACTTCTACTCCAACAGTTTCTTTCCTCACACTTCCCGACTGTGGAATTCTCTTCCAAAGGATTGCTTCCCCGACGGCTACAATCTCCAGGAGTTTAAATGTAAGGTCAATAGACACCTCCTAACACACTAACCTGCTCCCATTCTATCAAGCACTCTTCCCATCTGCCCAACCCTCATCCTCGCTATCCTTACTCATCTGTCACCTTCCTCCTGTCATTCCCTATGTCTAACCACTCCTTCTCTTTACCTTCCCCTATGTAGCCCCATGCGCAATAGTGGCAGTGGAATGCCTTGCTTGGGGTGAGATGATTAAAAAAAAAAATATATATATATATATATATATATATATATATATATATATATATATTTTCCCTCCTGTCATGCTCAGAGAGGCTAACTTGTGAGAAAACAGCTAATAATCCTCTCAAATATTTTGTTGTCATTTTTTAAGCTAGGGGTACTCTTATTATAATATAAAAACTGTTGTGTGTCTGTGATATATATATATATATATATATAAAGTGAACATTGAAGATCATCAATGCCCATTGCATTAGTTTTTATGAGGTTCTGAAATTTTTATCTGTTCTGAAAAGTTCCTCAATTCTGAGATTAGTTTTATAATGAGAACTTTATGCGATAGTGGGTATCTACCCACTGTTGTCAATTTGATGATTCATAACAAGATCGCTGACTTCAGAAAGATTAAGCCAGTAGTTATTGTTAAATGTCCAGTGTATTTAAGACTTCCATGGATTGGAGAGAAGGGTGAAAACCTAACTAGGCAAATTTCTTCTGATGTGCAGAAATGTTATTTTTCTACTGAGATGTGTGTTGTGTTTGGCACTAGATCTGTTCTAGTCATAAAGATGTTCTTCCCCTTATCAAATAAATTCTGTAGTTTATAAATATGATTGTGACTGCGATATCAGTTACATAGAGAGAATTACTCAGTGGCTTGATACTAGAATCAAACAGCATATTCCACTGAAAATCAGGAATCATACCTGGCAATAAAATGAAATGAACTCATCCACAACACTCATTGTTCCTTAATTTGTGAACATCTTATATAAAAAAAAAAAGTGTGCCATAAAATTTAATGTGGATTGTTGTTCCGTATTAGCTAATTCACATTCACTTTTTCATTTGAAAATGCTGGAGTCTGTTTACATCAAGTGTTGCAGACCCTCGCTGTGTAAACAGCGAAAGTGTTTGCTGGGCCTTGCTGTGATCAATCTCTAGTTGTTCATTCCCATTTCCCATCATTGACTAATTTCTTTTTCACACTTATTATATTTAACTTTAACGTCTCCCAACTAAAACTTTGATGTGTGAGAGTGAAACCGATTGTTTTCTGTTTTAAATTTTATGTTCATAATGCCCTGTAATATAAAAATTATTACTTTTAAACCAATACTCAAGTTCTGTACCACAAAAAAATCTGTTTATATATATATATATATATATATATATATATATATATATATATATATACTAGCAGTATAGCCCAGCATTGCTTGGGTGTAATGAAAGCTTTAAAACTAATCCATGGTCCTGGAGCTCAGACTCTTTGGACATTGGCACGAAAGACTAAAAAGTAATGGTTGTTTCCAGTTAAAGCGAAACCGTAGACTGAAAGAAAAATGAATGGATGTAAGTCAAATTTTGATTTTCTGGTTTTTTTCATTGTAAACTGAATTTTGAAGGCTAAATATGTCCTCTGAGTAAATGGTATCATGGCTGAGTCTAAGAACTACAATTATATCTACTTAGAGCCAAACCCAAAGCAAAAACTAAAATAAAAGGGCTGAAAAAAATACAGACATACAGGCAGATAAACACACACACACACAGACATCTTGCCTTTTATCGATTTTCTGCACTATTGTAAGAACTACAACCTTGAAATTTCTGAATATCGTTTTTTGTCTTTGTCTATGAGTGTATCAAATTTGATTAAAATCGGACCACTCCTTCTATAACCCGATTTTTTTCGATTATCAATTTTCAATATTTATCAGGGGTATCTCAACACAAAACCTAGCTAAGAACACTCGCAGACGCTTATAGTACAACTGTGTAAATTTTCAAGAAAATCGGTTCAGCCATTTCGGAGTCTATAGGTAATGGACACACAAATACACACATACACACACAGAGACAAAGTTCCATTTATAAATAAGTTTAGATCCCCTCCTGTCATGCTCGGAGGGGATAACCTGTGAGGAAACAACTAATAATCCTCTCAAATATTTTTCTGTTATTTTTGATGGCAAGAGTACACTTGTATAAAATGTTTGATTCGGTAAATGTGACTAGCTAAGTTAATGACAGGTGAACAGTTTAATCTTTCTTCAATTTTTTTCGCTTTGTGCTAGATTTGATGTTTTGTGCAAATAAATATTGCTTATCAGTGGTTAGTTTCACTGCTCTGTTTGAATTGAGTGAATTTCTGAATTGTTCTGCATGACTGATTTGTAGGTATATCTTGGTGTATATTTGTACAAGAACATATAAGTGAAACCTTATTCCTCTCAGCTATTAAATCACAAGCTATCTTGGTTTTAAAGAGATGCAGAGTAGCAGGGGCTGACAAAGTAACGACATAGTGGGTGGGGGTGATGTTGTTACGTGGGTTAAAAAGGTTAGTGATGGTGAAATTTCAAAATGTTTTATAAGTTTCATATTTGGAAGGAGACACAATGGCACTATACTCGGAAATGGACAAAGGAAACCATTTAAATATAGAAAATATTGAGAATGGCTTAAGAGGCATGGATAGAAGGAACATTTGTGGCCTTTCATAAATTCAAAAGCTAGCCAGAGTACTGAGAGACAGGAAAATCTCATTGGAAACAAAGAAAAGAGTGCTGGATTGCTACGTGTTATCTTTCCTTTTGTATGGAAGTGAATGTTGGACAATATCTTCAAGGATGAAGGAGAGGCTCAAGGCAGCAGAAATGTGGTTCTACAGAAAGATGCTGAGGATACTATAGACTGAGCATATGAGCAACAAGGATGTGTTGGAGAGAATGCAAATGAGAAACTCGTACTTAACATCAAGAAGAGACAACTGTGGTTCCTGGGACACGTAATGAAGAGAGCCTAGAGAATCTAATACTCACAGAACAGAGAGAGAGAGAGAGAGAGAGAGAGAGAGAGAGAGAGAGGCAAGCAGTGTGAAACATATTTGATAGTCCTGAGCAAATGGATGGTGGCATGGGGTTTGGTAGAGATCAAAGAAAAAAATATTGAGTGACAAGTGACAGGGACAAGCGCAAATCCATGATCATCTACATTCTGAAGGGACATGGCACATGAAGAAGGTGGAATAGTGAACTGACAGGGTTAGCAAGATTCATTGAAGAAGGGTTGGAAAGACTGGTGAAGTTGGCATTTGTAACTGGTTTCTCAGATCACAACAGAAACCATGAATATAAGTGACATGAGGGCCAGACCTGGGGTGCTAACCATTCATAAGTTAAAAAACAGAGATAGTGATCTCTGTTGAATGAAGTGGCAGAGTGATGATACTGAGCTCAACATATATATAGAAAAAATAAAAACAGGTTTAAGACAAACATGTGTATTCTCACCAGACTTATTCAACTTGTACAGGGAGGTGATTCTGAGAGAATTCCTACCAGGATTCATTATTGGCAACCACAGTCTTAACAGCATAAAACATACAGATGATACAGTGTTGCTAGCAGACACAGAAAGAAAACTACAAAATCTTTTACAGAAGGTAGTGAAGTGTTATATTGCGGGAACGATATAAATAACACGGTAAATTCCGAATGGAAAGATTTACACAACATGTAATAGGTAAACAAATACAAGAGTTTATTGTATAGAAAAGTACAAGTAACAGAGAGTTCATAAAATGGTAAGTCAAAACAGAATGGGAGTGGAAGTCAAATCCTTTCATACTTCCTTACTTCGATATTTCTTAATCTCTTCAGTGAATCAACTGTCGGAGGTGATAGCATGTTCCATTATAACAGAAGGAAAGCTAGAAGAAAGGATTAAATATCAATTGCAGGAAGATGGAATGCAATGTTGTGAGCAAAAGAATGTGTCGCAAATACAAATTACAAATCAGATACCAAAATCAAAAAATTACAAAAATTTCAATATCTTGGAAATGTTGTACCAGAGGATGGAAAGTTAGCATTCCAAAAGCTAAGCAGAGTATTAAGAGACAGAAAAACTTTGTTAGAAATAAAGAAAAGAGTACTGAACAGTTATGTGATATCTGTTCTCTTATATAGTAGTGAATGCTAGACAATCTCCCTAAAAATGAAAGAGACTTGAGGCAACAGATATGGGATTCTACAGAAGGATGCTGAGAATATCATGGACTGAACATGTAAGCAATGATGATGTTTTAGAAAAAATGGAAACAAAAAACTTATACTTGATATCAGGAAGAAGATATATTTGAAATTTCTAGGGCTCATAATGAGGAAGGAGGGTTTGGAAAATCTGATACTTGTAAGGTAAGAGGAAATTAATGCATAGCATACTTAATGAGCTTGAATAAATGGCTGACTGAATAGGGTTTAGGAGAAATAATGAAAAGCCAAAATTTATTAAGAGCTACAAAGGATAGGAATTTGTGGAGAGCTATGATCATCTCCATACTGAGAGGATATGGCATATAAAGAAGTGCTTCAGGTATTAGCTGCATGGAATTTATCAGGGTAATCGGCAAAAAGAAGTTACTGTGCCAGTTGCTACCCTTTCATTCCCATAAAGACAACACATTTCCAATGGTTAAGGTGATGGTGATAAGTGTCCTCATTGACACTGATTGTACTGATACATTAGTTATACTGAAATTGGTTGATAAGTGGAGTGAAAAAAATTAGGATAAGAGCAGTAGAGGGAAAACTGATTGCATGTAGGAGTAGCAGGGGAATTCACGATACATGAGTGAGGCACAACTAGAAAACCAAATGATAGATAATACTGTTGAAGGTATCCTGATTGGAATGGATGGGTGGGCATCACAAGTGACGTTTAGAGTGGCACAATGTGCAGTAATTATGCATCCAAAGAATGGAAATTCCAGGGAGGTTGAAGCATGAGTGGAAAGTGGGAATTTAATAAAGACAGAGACTTTGGTACAGAATTTGATGGTGAAAAATGGACTGTGATATGGTTCTGGGCAAAGGATTTCTTTTGGTATTGTTGATTGAGGTTTGTTGTGAGGGGAGGGGAATTAAGGAAAAGTGAAGAGATAGATGTTGGGAAGAAACTGAAGTGTTTGATAGTTATCGCTCATACAAAAAAGAGTAAAGTCAGATAAGTTTTATTCTTTAGAGAACTGAATCATCACCATATCATATCATATAGAAAGACATGATGGATATGTATGGAGATACTATACAGCTCTGAAGAGAGATGATGTCAGCTTTATGCGGCATAAGAATTGTTGAAAGTACCAACTGGTGAAAGTATTATCAGACTTAAATCTGCACTAAGGATTGAAAAGAAACAATTTGAAGAAGATGAATAAATCAAAGTTAGCCATGGATTCATATAAAGATAATATTTTGGTAAATGAGACAGAATAAGTGATAAGCTAGAAATTATTGATTGATTATGAAGCTATCAGAACCATTAGTCAGGAGAGTGGTGTTGTGGTTTAAATTCAGAAAGAACAGGATGGAAGAATTAATCTTTTGGAAAGGGGAATGAGATCTTGCAGTAAGTGATTAAGTAAGCAGGAATTCCTTTTTGGTATATAGAAAATTGTCACTACTGCTGGCTGGCTGGCTATGAATTGCATGCAGTAATATTAAGAGGCAGGTAGGATGATAGGGTAGATGAAGAGTAGGTTAGGATGATAGGGTAGATGAAGAAATGGTCATCATAATAAAAATATATTGTTGAAGACAAGAAACTGAATGAGTTTGAGATAAATTTGGTGTATACAAAAAGTGGAAGTATATTATAGAAGCTGCTTAGCAATGTGTGTACTTCTGGAGGTAAAGGGTGTCGAGGTCATAGGTAAATTTGGCTGATAAAAGAAAATGATGCTTACCATATCAACCTAGCTGGATTTTTAAAATTTGGCTTTGAAGTGAGACTGTGAGAAATTAAGATCAACTCAACTACAATGCTTGAAACCTGTAATTTCGGCCAGAAACAGTCGTAATCATATCTGTATGATGAATGTCATAAAGTTTCTTAAGGTCTCTGTTCTCAGAATAGCTTGCAGCAGCAACTCCATTTCCAGAACCCTTATATTGTTATAGTGACTTCTTATGAGGAATGGACTCCTCCTCTTGTTATATGTAATTACCTGTATGACTTCCAGAGAGCAGTTAACAAGGCAGTGAATAGCAGTTAAAAACAGCTACTAGTCAGGCAATAAGCAGTATAATAATACTTTCGGACTTATTTATTTCTATATTACTTATTCCTAGTTACTTATTATTAACACTTCCTTTGAATATCTTGTTTCTTATTTACTAATACACTGTTTTGAATCTACCTTCTTGTTCCATGTCTTACTTCTGGCACAAAGTGGTCACTACACATATTAACTAGGCTTTGGGCAACATAGTGAGGGGACTGTTTTCTTTTTCGAGAATACAAGGTTCATATTATTTACATTGTTCAGGCTGTTGTCCTCATCTTTATTACCATATTCACAAAGTTTTTATTATTGCACACACTGGCCTTCAAAGTGGATACTTATGTGAACAGACTCACCACATCCAGGCTCATCATCTGGTTGCATTGGATGGGAGCATCTTTGATTACTTCCATGAAATGAGTGGAGTTTCACACATATGATGTTGATTTATCCTATCAATGGGTCATTTGTATCCACAAGGAACAAACTCAGAGGGTAGCACACCAAGCCTTGGCAGCTAACCATCAGTCTGAGTGGAATACTGTCTTTGTGAATCTTGGGTAAACCATACATGTGAGGTAGCTTGCTTTAGCATTGAAACAACTGCCTGTATGTGTTAGGCTGTAAGTGATTCTTGTTCTTGATTAGGATTTGTAACAGTTATTGTTCTGTTTTCAATGTAGGGTCTTTCTTTACTTTGCTACCATTTCTAATGATGTCTTCCTGTTTCTTAGTGTATTTTGTTTTGTCAGTTACTACAGTTGCATTACCTTTATCAGATGGTAGTATGATGATGTTGTCCTTTCTCTCTAGAGTCTTGATTGCCAGTCCCTCCTCTTTTGTAATGTTTGATTTGGGTAGATTGGCTTTCTCCTGCGTATGTCTCACTTTGCATCTTAGCTCATTTGCCTGAGCCTGAGGAATGTTCAAGGTTATTTCCTTAATTCAAGCAATAATGTTTAAGTATGGTATTTGCTTGATAGTTGCAGTGACATTGAGACCCTTGTTCAGGACTGACTCTTCAGAGGCACTCAGTTAATGTTGATAACTGCCTTCACAGTGGGGGTGATGGACCTCATATGTCCTCTTCAGATCTTTTAATCTATTCAATTTCTGTATTTGGTAGACCTTGACTGCATCAAATTCTTGCTTGAAGGATTTTTCCAGCTCATGTTGGATTCTTTTTTGGTCTTCTCCATTAGTGATTCTGTTGAGGTAGGTCTCAAGCCTCTGGGAGATATCGGACTGTAATTTTTGTTTCAGCCAATGTTTGTACTGTATTCGTTCTTAGACCAGAGTGTGTCCTGCTTTTTCTGCAACCAAATGGGCTCTACTTAATTGACAGAAAATCTCGATCCTTTAGTCCTTGTCTATACTTCTGAGATAAAGTAGTATTTACATTGTTTGGACTCCATATAAGCTCTGGTAAAAAAAAAAAAATATATATATACTCCATATAAGCTCTGGTAAAAAAAATAGTTACTTTAACATTAATTTTATAAGTCCCAAAAATTCATGCACTGATAGCCTCAAGCACATATGGCCTAGTAGATAAAAGCATTGGTTAGATCCAGTGACTTGACCCAAAGAGTTGTAAATTCAATACCTGGCTACAGCATTAGTGAACAAATGACTTAATGAGTTGAGTTAAAGACAACTACATTATATCCAGATGTGGCATGACATGGCACATGGAATGAGAATGATATACCCCAGTGATCAAAATAAAGAGTTTGGTTTGAAATTCAAAGCACCTGAGACAGATGTGAATATGACAATAAAGATTAGGACAACAGTCAAAACAATGTAAATATTTGAAATAGTACCTCAGAAGTATAGACAAATAAAGTTCACTAAGGCTTAAGTCAAAATCTCAAGTTTCTATAGAAATTTCAAATAATATTTGATGAAAATTTCCAGTTCCTTTAGTTTATGGGGGTAGATTATTTTTGTCTAGGTATGAGCAGCGAACCAATCTCTCATTTCGTTATTTTTGTCCTGCTCAGTTATGGCCCAATTTTTTTATTATAGGACTATAAGTGTGATGTTTTAGTTTTTGTGATATACTCTTTGAAGAACTTGTTTAAGTTAAATATAACAGATTAAAAGTGTGTGTGGGGGAAGGTAATGTTTGATTATTTATGAAGTAACTAATGGGTGTGACACTGTTGACTTCAAGGCAGACAATATCTGACCCAGAAGGCGATGGTAGAAGGAATGTATAATTAAAACAGAAATAGTTTTATTTTCTCTGAGAGACAACTCAACATATTGAACATACAATAACATTTTTATTGACTTTAAAACCAAAAAGTACTACGATATAAACAGCTTTGACAGGGAATAATTGTCATTCATAACATTATTTGTGAAGATGTCATCTAATAGCAGAGTCGATCAATCATATTTGTTGATCTTTTTTCAATACTTGATTTATTGGAATGATTCAGTTATCAATGTGTCCATTTATCAAAGAATGATCTCTTGGCTTCAAATTTTGTACAGTTATTAATATTTTGTCATGTTACGATCTAATTGGTTATTGATTGGTCATAAAAATCCTATAATGTTACTTTTTTTATGAAATTAAAAATGACTTCAAAGATTTGTAAAATTTTACTAAAAGAGAATCTTAAACCTTTTCTAGAATTATTATACAAGGAGGCTTGTGCAATTTTTGAACATCTTTCTGAAATCCCATATTAAAACCTGGTTTTAGCAAGTTCTGTTACAATATAGGTGTGTGGATAAATGCACCCTTTCACCCCAACCCCAAATACTATGGAGTTACTTATCGTGGATTAAAATTTTGCATTATAAAGTTCTAATTTTTAATACTCTCTCTCACAATGGAGCAATGAGAGATAGTATATGTCCCACATGCCCCTTGTTTGATCTGTTACCATGGCTATCTTTAAGATGGCCATGTTTGTTACCCTCAGGGTGATTTTCTAGGATAAAGAACTTGAAGGACAATTTTTAGCCTTGGGTCTTACATAAAATGAATGCTACTGTATACTGACAATTTTAAATGTATTTCAGACTTCATTACTCTTTTTCAAGTCTATTTTATTTTTTTTACTCTCTCTCTGTGTGTGTGTGTGGATGTATTTTGGGTTCATCCAGGGACTGCTGTCCATTTTCATTGTGCATTTGACAGTGACAAGAATAAATAATGACATTTAAATTGAACGTCTGGCAACTATTATATTTTCAGTCAAGAAAATCAACATAAGTGAAGGTGCTTTCGATTCAGTATAAATTCAGGAACCAATAATATTAAAAAGGATATAAATCCGTGGTGTTTTCATGCCAGAACTAAAATTCTGAGTACTTGATATCATATTAACTATAAATAGTAAAGTAATCATCCATCATAATTTTTCTCCCAGCAAAAAAAGATTTGATTTCCAGTACGCATCAAGGTCCATCAAGTTGCTTAGAGTCATTATGGAAGTATGTAATAAAGTATAGCCCTTCTCCTTGTCTTTAGAACATTATCTAACCAATAAAAGTGTGTTATAGAATTTAAAAAATAAAGACAGGTTATGATGTAAATGCAGACTCCTTTCTGTCTGCAAATATTATTTTAGTGTTTGTCTAAAAACAATACTTGCAAGAAAAATTAGAAACTAGATTTGATCCATTTGATTAGAGATGAGCCAAAAAAAACTCCAAGTAAAAGAGCCAGAGCTGGGCAGACAGAAGCAGACAGTCATAAACCTTGCCGGTTGGGTGTGTAGGGGAGAGAAGTTGTGTTGAACAGCCAACTTAAACTTCAAATTTAATTGCTGGGAAGAAAGAAAAAAGACAAGGCTGTTGTCAGTTTTTTACTTTTTTTTTTTTTAATGTCTACTATTTTTTGTAAAATTTGTCTCATCTGCTGCTCAGTTATTCTACCCACTTCAATTGACCTCACTTTTTCTACACACCATTTTATGGCTCCAGTGGGACTTCCCCAAAGAATGTCTCTTCATTATTTGAACTATTGGACATTCTAAGAATACACTTATTTGACAATTTTTTTAAGCACTTTGTCACACGCCAACCAAATTTATTCTTGACTTGCATATAAGTTTTTATTCTGAATATGTTCAAAAAAATATTTTTATCTTGTAAACCTTACTCTTTTACTATTTTTTTCTTTTTTATCTTTACAAAATAATATTTTGTGCACGGTTGTATAATTTGTAAATCATTGAACCTATTTGTTAAAGGTTTTTGTTTTATGATTCAATTTAAACTGAGTTATCTGTCCATGGTCTTCATATTTCCTTTTTGTCTTTTTCTATATTAGGAAAATTCTGATAATCTTTTAATGGTAACTTAAATTTGATTTCCTTTTTTTTATTTTAAGTCTTCTAAAATCCTAATTTGACATACTTATGACTTTCCTCTACTATTATTCTTTATTTTAGGTTTAAAGTTATTTTTACTTGATTTTGGTGATAGTCACCTAGGATTTATAGTACTGTTTACACTACTTACATTCGGACTATTGTCCGCCTCATTGTTGTTGTCATCACAACATTTCAGTTGATGTGTCCTCCAGCCTGATGGTGTACATTGATCTTGGTAACTTTGTTGGCATTATTATTAATAAATAAAAATATAAAATAAAACAAATAACATTAAAAAATCATTATTTAAAATAAAAACAAAATAATAAAAGTTCTCCCAGCATGCAACAAAAAAACTTTTGCACTTAAAAAAATGCACAACTCTTTGTTACCGACCTTCAAAGAGTCAAGACATCCATCTCATCTCCTTGACGCTTTGCTTGTCATAAAATGAAGTGACTTTCTTCTTTTTTTACATGCAACCTCGCAATATATATAACTAAAAAAACACACCATACACTAAAATAAATAAAATTAGGCAATTTTGATTAACAATTTAAAAAGGTTTTTGATGTTATATCTTTGCATGTTTTTATGTATTTCTGTGGCCACGAGTCTATCACTGTTGGTATGATGCGAATGACACCACAACCTACAGAGAATACTGGACTGAACTTTTTATTTAATCTATACTGATAGACTTCTCATTCCACTGCCTATATCTAGTGATATCTCATCTAGTTCTTGTTTTTAGCACTGCCCAATTATTGCTTGCCCTGTTTCTAATGAATCCAAGTACACACTGCCCTGGCCAGGGATTGAACTGAATCCTTTATTTAATCTATGGGGTTAGACTGTTCTCATTCCACTGCCCATTTCTAGGGATATCTTATCTAGTTTTTGTTTTTAGTACTACCCAGTTATTGTGTGCTCTGTTTCCAGTGAATCCAAGTACACACTGCCCTGTCCAGGAATTGAACTGACTTCTTTATTCTATCTACAGGAATAAAATATTCTCACTCCACTGCCCCTAGAGGTACCTTGTCAAGTTCTTATTTTAATATTACTTTGTTATTACTTTCCCTGTTTCCACTGAATCCAAGAAAGGATTTTAGCACTTTTAGTGATATATATTTTACAAATTTAACAGTAATAACTTATAATCTATAATATAATAATAAATGTTATGTAATAGAAAGAATTGTTATTGTAAATTTTAGCAACTTTAGTATATAGCATTTTCTTTTCTTATTAATCTTTTTTACTTAAAAGAAATACTGTACTTTGGTTAATTCCAATTGCTAACATCCTTAGCTGTTTGTTTTGAAACCATTATTAATTAAATCTTTTGAATTGTTTATTTTTAGTATTGACTAAGATAACTGAAACTGGAAAATGAAACCAGATTTTGGGAGGGAATCACTGTATTTGTTTTGTCAGCTTTTCATTTAAAGGAAGCACTTAACTAACTGAATTGCCAGCATCACTGATCTTTTATTTAGAACCATTTTGAATTGTTTATTTCTAGGTTTGGCTACTGTTGAATGATAAAAACCAATATAAGAAGAACCAATGTTTAATAAATGTTGTTAAATAACATAATGTAATCAATCCTAATCAGACATCTTGACTTTAGTCACTTTCTCACTGATGTGACATGGCTTCCCTCTGTTTTTCTACAAATATTTTTATAACAATTGCTTTGATGACCTTTTTTGCCTGGTGCCCCGAATACATAAATTTAAGTATTCCCTTTACTTGCTTCCCTGATAATTACAATCTCCAAAAATTTAAATGCAATGTCAATCACCATCTTGTCTTGTTGAATCCCCTTTATCTTTTGTCCTTTCCTCAATCTTTCCTATTCTCAGTTTTATATCATTTTATATTCTTTGTAAGCTCCTGTGTACTGGTAGCATTCTTGCTTGCATGGGGTGAAATGATTAAAATAATGGATGGAAATAAAATTTTTATTTATCTGTGTCATATTTAAACAAATATTGGATTGTAGGAATATAAACTTCCTCTCAAATCTGTTTCTGCTGACAGCTAATACAGAAACTGGAACAACGTATTGCTTGGAACGCCATTTCCTTCACACCGCAAACAACAGTACTCTCACTCTCTCTTTTTTTCTCCGGAACACGAATATAGCCTTCAATAGTATCAAAGACCAAAACTGCCTTGAAACAAAAAGTCAGCTCTTTTTCTACTTCCTCAGTCTCGTGCAAGAAACTGTGATTCCTCTCTTGTGTTAGCCTCGTTCTTGCCGATAATGCAAACACTGTGTCACTTCAACAATGATTTGTTAAAGTTCACCTTGCAGGTCTCTGATGTCTACAAGCACATGTACAAACAATTTGCCTTCTCTTGCTTTGGTGAGGTATGTCTTTGCTACAGTCTGTAACAAAGAAAATGGCAAATTACTTCATCAAACTAAAAAGTTTGTCACGTGTATTCTACAACTGAAAATGTGGCAAAGAAGAAAAATTATAAAAAGATTCTTAGCATGAATAGATCTGCTATAAGCTATAGTAATATTTTCTGGTGAATTGAGGTTGTTACTTTTACTTACTGGGCATTATAATATTTAATTTTGGTGAACAAAAATGCATTTCTGCTGTTGCGACGGGGAAGGTTGGATTTTTGACTCTGTTTTCATTACTGCATTGCCTGCAGGACCATTAACAATAGAGTTGTGATTGAACTTAGTGTTGGCACACGTTTTTCTTCCTTTCTTGTTTGTTTCTACTGACCCTATTGGTTAATACCCAATTACATTGTCCCATTATGGAGATTTCTACATTAGATGACTGATATCTAATCAACATGCTCATTCTTCTGGGTTCATCTACTCCCCACTGCCAGTTCTGCATCTTACTGTATTCAGTTTACCAGTTCTTTATTAAACTTTTCTGAAAATAACAATTTTTGAGATTTTGGTTCTCTTATATATTGGGCTCTTATAATGTTTGGTTTTTAATATCATGTTTGTATCTTAAAGGACATAGAGAGAAAAACAAACTTGTTTTGTTAATTGATATTTTGAGTCTTCCCAGATGATTGGATAAAATACTTCAAATTCATGCATGACAGAAATTTATTATAAACACAAGTTTACCCATACCATTATTTATTGATTCATTTTTTTTAAAAACTATTTTAAATAAATTTTTCTAATTATTGTGTTTACTGCTTTCATCTCCTGGAGCAATCTACTGTTGTCATAACAAACACACTGCCACCTGGTATCTTCACTGCAAGGGAGATAACTAACAGTTGGTGTTATCATTGCAAGAAAAATAATTTTAGTACAGCAAAAACTTATACACTGGAGGGAAAAACTCCTTTGTATGATACAGTAAGATAAAACAAAATTGTATTTAAAATTAGTTGAGGCTTAGTGATTAAATCTTTGTTTTCCATTCAATAAAGGTGTAGAGTACATATAAACTGCACCAGAAATAATAGTAGTTATATATTTATTGAATGATATTATTATGATTATTATTTCTTCTCTGCCCTCTCCTCCTCCTCCTAACACTTTTAGAGCTTCAACCAGTGACCTAAGGTCAGAAATGGCTTCATGACATTTTACACTGATCATTTTTATAAAAAAAAAAAGTAAGATCACACATATTTTATATAGATAATGTGTGAGTTGTACTTAAGTTTTGTGAATTATTTTGTATTTCTTTAAGGCATGGCCTACCAGGAATCCCTTCAAAGAGTCTGTCAGTTCCTTTTCCAATCAATCTGAGGGCTTCAACTAAAACTGGAATTATTGATGTCTTCACATGCCACATTTTTGAGATTTCCACTTTAAGATTCTTATTTTTTGATAATTCTTTTTTTAAGATTTTCAAAGATACATTACAATCTGTAGGAACTGCCAAGTCAATAAGAAGGCAGATTCTGTTTTTGTGGTCTTTGATCATCATGTTATTATCATTACATCATATATTTATTAAAAGCAATTTTATTAGTTAATTTTTTTTTTTATTTATATTATATCATTATATTTATCAATACCTTTGGAAATTTCATTTTTCCTATTTGAATCTTTTGATTAATCTTAATTCTTAATTTAATGATTGGATAAGCTCCTTGCATGTTCCATGACTACAAAATCCACATGAAAATTCTCCTATTATCTCATTAAATAACAATTACAATAATAATCCTAAGTATGCAGGTCATTGTTTAAAGAAATAAGAATTTACAAATGAAGATTCAAAATTGCTAAGGTTTCCTCTTTCATTGAAATATACACTCTTGTGCAAGGTGTACATTTTTCATTATATTTCTTTTCACATAGGATAGCAACCTTGTACAAATTAATTGAAACAAAATTAACAATGTCTTCCTAGAATTTTTCGCGCTTTCCCAGATCACATATACATTATCTCTTGCCACTGTTTTTCTCTTCCAACTGAATTTTCCTTTGTTTTGATGAATCCAGTTGGTTTCTTCACCTTGATGACACAACCAACAGTTAAAAGGCTGACACCAACAATATCTTCAATCTCTCTGTAAGGCTTACCAGTGTGTTTGTGCAGTGTTACAATTTTCGTATGCCTGCTTAGAGTAATGTCTCGAACGAGCTTAGCTCTCTGGGGCTCCCTCTGCATGAATTTACTCGAGCTACTAGACTAGCAACTAGGTCCCACCCTTTTACAATAAAATGTAACTGCAACTTCTCTAGTACCTTCTTTTCTTGCACTTCCTGCCTGTGAAATTCTCTTCTGTATACTTGCTTCTCCGACAGCTACAATCTCCAAGAATTTAAACGTAAGGTCAATTGCCATCTGCTGTCTCTCTGACACACATCCTTTTCATCATGTTCTTTTCTTCATCCACTCTACTCTCATCAGCTCTCTTCACAATCGTATTCTTATCCTTCTCTTATCCATTCTCTGACACCCCCTTAGAAATTGTTCTTCTTTCTCATCACTTTTCTCCTATGTAACCTCCTACACACCAGTCGCAGCAAAACTGCCTTGCTTGGGGTAAAATGATTGTAAGCATAAAAATAGCCATAGAACAACTAATTGACAGTCGAGACAATAGTGTCTGGGTGTGATAAAAATCCGATGTAATCACAGATGGCACAATATTTTTCAAGGCCAAACAAATTTCATTGTACACTCTGAAAATAGATTCATATGACTGCACACCACTGCAAATGACCCAATCTGAAGAAAAAATACAAATCAATTGCACCCAGTAACTCCAACGTGTCTAAAACTGACCATATGGTGAAAGAAAGGAAACTAAAGCATTTGTTTCAATTAATTTGCACAAGGATGTACTTGTTCAACACACGAGTTCAATCACTTTCCTTTTTTTACTTTTCCTTTTCTTTTTCACTAAAACCAAGCAACACTTTTATTTTTTCTTCCTTTTGTCCTTGCAGTAAAACAGGAATGGTTCATTGTTTATTTGAAATTTGTGGGCAGGTGACAGACAAACTATTATAAGACATGACGTAGGTGCCAACTCACCGAGGAATGAACGAACAAGCAGAATTATAATACCGTTTTATTTTATCTCCTTATTAAAAGACAATTTCTGTTTGTTAAAAGACTAAACAAAAAGCTATTATTAACGACTGCACAAATAATCAAAATTTATTAATGCATGAATATAATTATTTCATAACAATCTTGAATATCTGAATCAGCATAAGCAGAATGTGTCAAGTCAAATAAATGATAAAAGAACCAGAATGTTTCACTTCAGCTTGACTGCTTCTTTTTGCCTGTCATTTTGCAAATGATAATCTCTATCTTAACAACACAATGTGTCTAAGTTATTATTCAATGTCTCTCAGTCTTTTGTTCACCTATTCTTGAAATAAAAAAAAGTATTATTCTTACTTGATGTCTCCCAAACAGTATTTTGTTAATGAAATCAAAAAGCAAAGAATAAAATCAGTTTACACTCAAAGCCATGCTAAGTTTTTGTTTTTTAAATTCCTGAAAAACAATTTTTTTCTAATTAGTTTTGTGCATTGGCAAACTGACCAATTAGATTTTTATTAAATTTGTACAAACAATAAATATACAAAACTTGCAAAGTATTGCTTTAAATTTAGAAAGTATTGAAAAAATGTTTAACATGCAATGCTAAACATTAATTTTATTTTCTCTGTTATAAAAATAATGAATTATTTAACATGGAAGCTGTGAAAAAGAAATGTTTATCAATCTTTCACCAAGGCTTGTCGATATTGGTTGCAAAATACTTTATTTTAAGTACCTGGTTTTGTCTCTCTCTCTCCCTCCTATCATGTTTCTTCAGAACATTGATGATCATGTCTCTCCACAATTTCTTATTTTTTGTTGCTCTAAATAACTTTTCAGTTTTTACCATTACTTTTTGTCCTTGTTCTGCAATCCATTCATACTAACTCATTAAGTAGGTTATTTACTATTTCCTTCAGCTTCTCTTGCCTTTAGAGCATTAAATTCGCCAAGCCTTCTTTCTTCATTACATTTCTCAGAAATTTTAATTGTTTCTTTCTGATTGTAAGTATAAATTTTCTAGTAGTTCTTATTTTTCTTAAAGCTTCATTGTTGCTCACAATGGTATTCTTAGATTTTGTCAGTTGAACAACAAGTAAAAAAAAATTTCCAGCATTCAATGCCATAAGTAAAGTGAAATATTATATAGTAGTTCAGCACTGTATTTTTTGTTCCAAATGATATTTTTCTATTTCTTAATACTTTACTTAGTTTTGGAAAGGCCACTTTAACTATTCCTATGCACTTTCAGATTTTTGTATCACATTTTCATATATAGTTACTATAATGCTCACATAATTAAATTTCTGTATCTGCTTAATACTGCTGATGCAGAAATGTAATGAAGAAAGAATGCTTGGTGAAATCAAGATGAAATGTCAAACTATTAACTGTAAGAAAATAGAAGGTATGGCTATCAGTAAAAAAAACCAGCCCAAGGTGTGAACTACACATTAGAGATGTCAGCAGCATATGTAGTTTACACCTTGGGCTGCTTTTTTTTTTTTGTACTAATAACCATACCTTCTATTTTCTTGCAGTTAATAATTGGACATTTCATCTTGATTTCCTTTACTGTTTCATCTAAAAGTTCTTTAAGCTTTGTTTTTGAGTCAGCCATCAACGCAGTTTTATGTCCAGAATATGTCTGTTGATATGCAATCTTTTTAGATCCTTTTAATTCACTTAGAATTAAAAAAAAAATTAATTACTTCACCCCCAAGCAAGGTTGAATCTCCACTAGTGTGCAGGGGATTGAAGTGGGAGAAAAAAATCTGGGTATAGGGGAAATAAAAGAAAGAATAAAAGATGAATTGAATTCAAGAAGATAGATGTTGCATTTAAATTTTTGGAAATTGTAACTATCAGGCAAGCAAGTAAATTGGAGTTCCACAGGTGGGAAATGCTAGAAAAGAAACTGTAGAAAGTGGTAGTTGCATATAACTATTTCAATGTTAAAAGGGTGGGACCTAGACACCAGTCTAATAGCACGCTTAAATTCACGTGGTTGAGGTACCAGGAGAAAGAAAAAGCTTGTCAGAGCAGTCGCAACAAAAATATTTGTAGAAAAGATAAAGGGAAGCCACATCACATTGGTGAGAAAAGGACTGAAGTCGATATGCTAAGTCAAGAATGATTACATTGCAGATCCTTCTTTGGATTTTGTCAAGAACCTTTAGATGAAAAGCAGGAACACCTGACCGGATATGGCAACATTATTCAATTCCCTATTGTTTTTGTCAGAGATGATAAAAATATAATTTACTTTCAAATTCATTTTTTCTGTATCTCTTTACGACATGTGTTCTTTTTTGTCCAGAATTTTTAAAATTATTTATTTATCATCTGCAAATGAAATCAATTCTCAAGTGCAGTTAGCTCCAGGATTTTTCTGGGAATTTTCTTAACAGTTCAACTTTGAAAGAGACTCATCTTTCCAGAATTTTCCCAATTTGGTTCCAATTCATCATAAGCTAAGCTTCTTTTTTTGGGCTGTGTCTCCTCAGGATGTAGGCAATCATAGCTCTCCACAATTTCCTGTCCCTTGAAATTCTAAATAAATTCTTTCTATACCTTGTTCTGCCATTCATTTTCTCAAGCTTGTCAAATGTTTTGCCTTATTTTTTTCTGTCAGTCTTGCCCTTAATCTGTCCTATGAACAAAAGATTAGTAAATATTAAGAATATTATGCAGGCAACTGTGTTGTTTTTTTTATTTTTGTGTGTGTGTGAAGGTCTTTTTTAAAACCAATTCTTATTTGTGGAGAGCATTCAATCTTTGGTAAGAAGCAATTTTATCTGAAGAGAGCACATTGAATTGAGAGTTGTATGGAATTATGCAATGAATGTAATTATCAAAAATATTAAAAACAGTTCAAATGCAATAATAAAAATTAAAAACAAAACAAGAAATTAATTTTATAATTGAAAGACTTAATGAAGAATTTGATTAAATTACCAAGATTTTAAATGAGTTCCAGTTAATCCTAGCATCAGATTAGAAAAGAAGCTTGGCATTAACCTGAACGAAAGAGAATTTATTTCTTCTATGTAAGAGATATATTTTTGGTATTCGATTAGCAACCATATAAATATATTTCAGTGTATCGATACTAAAATGGGTCATATTGGTATGAAGTGTGCTTTCCTTCATATTTTTATCTGTTCAGTGGTGGTCATTTATCTTTATACTGAGAGATGCTCTCCCCCAACTGCTGAGAAATTTATATTGTTTATACTTTAGCTATGTTAATTAGGTAATTCTAACCTGAATGCTTGGACATTTATATTGTCTATGCTTCAACTATGCTATTTAGGCAGTTGTTTATATATCACTACACATTATGTGTTTGGACAAAGTCATCATTAACAAAAGGCCAGATTCATGAAACTCTTGATAAGAACTAAATCAATAGCGTGAAAGTTTATTAGTCAATTAGTTGATATATATATTTTGTATTTTATGAAAGAATAAATTTATTTTATTTCATATAATCTTTATATTTTTGTGAACACATTTACAGGGTGAAGATACCTGTTAGTTTTAAGTCAAGAATGCATTATAAAAATAACATTTTGGGTTTTCTTATCAGAATGCATTACACATTAGGGTTTTTAGTTTTATTTACTTTAAGCAATATAGACAAAGATGAGAACAATAGTCCGAATAATTTAAATAGTGTAAATACTGCCTCATCTTAGAAATATAAACAAATATAGTAAACTATTCAAATTTCTCACAGGATGAGTGTTAAATAAAACTTTATTAGTTACATTTGTGAAGACAAAATTAATCTTTTATTGTGCAAAGATTTTCTTAATCCTTTCATCTCAAGATGCAAGAGCTTATTGAGTGTGGAAGAATATGAGGAAAGAAAGAACAATAAAAGAACAGGTATTAAAATGACAGAAGATAATGGTTAACATTGCATTTAAATTTTTGGAGATCAAAGTTGACTGCGAAGCCAGAAGAGTTCCTTAAGCAAGAAATGTGGGAGAAGAAACTTTTAGCATAGCACTTAGTTACATCTAGCCATTCAACTATAAAATCATCTAGCCATTTCAGCTATAAAATAAGTTTTGTACTAGACTATAAGTTTAATAAATGTATATTAACATTATTGATGCTAATAGATATCAATTGGTTAGTTATGTGCCATACATGCTTGGGCGATCATGTCTCGAAAGAGACATGACTGACTGGGCAAATGATTGTCCCATGGTAGGTTGCCATTACTTTCTGTGGTAGACTGGTTGCCAACCAAGGCTACAGAGCCCAATATGTTGTTATTTAACCCATAACTAGAGGGAACAGACATATTAATACCTTTCCCAAGACTATTTTCCTGTAAGTGAGTGCAAGGAATTCAACTGGAATTTGAACTCGGCTCTCCGATTTGTTCTGAGCTGATATCCACTGTATCACAATGCACATCCAGCTAATAGATATACATAACAGTATTTGATTCCTTAAATTGTTTTCCAAATTTTTTCTGATTCATAATTCTAGGTTAGATTCGATGGCATTATCCACTCAATTAGTGAATAATATGGTTTAATGCATAAATTGATAATAAATAAGAGTGAATTGATATTAATTTCAATGCCGCAACTAGTAATAACTTTTGTAGAAGTACTTTACATTTAGTGAAAAAAGTAAATTTGTCTATAATTAAGTCAAGACAACTTAGCCAGCCATTCTTATGCCCCCTGCATCACTTTAAAGGCATCTATATAAAGTTATTTCACAAATAAAACATTCACTCATTTTATTAAAAAACCATGACTAAAATCAATGAACACTCAGAAGAACCGAAAAAGATGTTTGTTGAGGCTTATAAATGTGGGGAAGGCCATAAGAAAATTTTCATTCTGTTCAACATTCTCCATTTCCATCATTCATAAATGGAAAGAAATTGTTACTAAATCAACACTTGTAAGATCAGGTCATTCAAAGAAGTATTCAGCAAGAAGAGAAAATATCAAGGGAAGTATCAATTAACCTTAAATTGAGTGTAAAGTATATCCAGACAAATTTGTAGAATACTGGAATAGACATACATGAGTTAACAATCAGTAGGCCATTGGTTAAAGAAAAATTTCAGTCACTACTGAAAAAAAAACAAGGTTCATCTAACATATTTTAGAAAGTTTTCAGTCATTCTATTGATTACTGAAAAAGTTATTTTTAACATAAAACAAAAACTGAACTTTTCAGACCTAACAATGTCACCTTTGTAAAAAGCAGAGCATAATACATGATTTAAAAATAATACCATCCCGGATTCAGGCAGAAAATGAAAAAGTCTATTCTTTCAAAAAATTCTTTTACTCTCTATTATCCAGATATTATTTGGAAAACAATTTATCATCCAATATGACAATGATCCAAATACATCAAAACTACTTCAGGATGATTAAAGAAGAGTAAGGTTATGGTGATAGAATGGTCATCTCATTTGCTTTGACTAAATTCAGTTGAACCTTTGTCGCAAGAATTGAAAACATTGAATTTGACTGATTTTGAACTCTTCTTCATATACCTCATTTTATAGGGTTGCTTTAAACTAAATCCAATTGAACATTTGTGGCTAGAATTTAAAATTGCTGTTCCTAAGTGGATGCCATTGAATCTAAACAATTTAGAATAAGCCTGCACAGGAAAATGGTTGGAAAGATGCAGATTAAAGACCATTGAAAATGTTTATTAACAATGGTTAAGGAATCCGTAGTATCAACTATGTATTAATTGAAGGAATCAAATAAAATGCCAGAAAAAATTACAATGAAGTTTAGATAATTTGCCCACTTTGTGTTTTGATATCTATTAGGCTAACTGGGGGGTATTTATAATCTGGTTGTTTTAAATAAGTTTTATTACACTGAATAGTCAGTTAAGTGCCATTCATGATACACGCTTTGGGCAATCATATCTCGAAAGATACATGACTGACTGGGCAGAAGATTATCTTGCAGTAGGTTGCCATTGCTTTCTGCAGCAGACGGGTTGCTAGCCAAGGCTATATAACCCAATCTGTCCTATTATTTAACCCATAACTGGAGGGAAGAGATGGATTAATACCTTTCTCAAGTGTATTTGTGCATAAGTAAATGCATGGAATTCAACTTGAATTTGAACTTGGCTCCCTGATTTGTCATTCTGAGTCAATATCCACTGCAATACAAAGCACATCCAATTTATAATCTGGTTGTTTCAAATAATAAGTTTTATTAAGCTGAATAGAAATTTCTAAAAATGTGTACTTGTGTATAGCATGACCCACCTTTATGCCTTTAAGTTTCATTCCAAATTTCTCATATCAAACAAGAACATATGCTACTTATGGGAAAGTCTGATGATAAAATATTGATAATTATGGAAATAAAACAATGTTCTCTTTTATTAATTATCATGGATGGCACAATGCCTGAAACATTATGATAATGACAGCAAACATTAGGACATTAGTCTGAGTGTAAATAGTGTAGGCTTGAGAAAATGTTTATTAGCATTGATTAGTGCCAAAAGAACATTGGGTAAGCATTAGTTGATAGGGTCAAATTGATAATTATTGAAATAAAACCATATTCCTTTTAATTAATTATCAGTTCAGATATTAAACTATTTTCCTCTTGCTAATTGAGTAGAACAATATCATCAATTTAAATTCAGAATATTTAAGCAGAATATGAAAAATAATCCAAAGATGTTTTTCAATTGTAGCTTACTGAAGGCCATATTTGGCAAAAGGTCAAATTTTATGAAGTTAGGATTAGATTTCCTCTCAATAACCTGTCCCTTTGGTAAGCATCCTATCTGGGTGATTTCTTCTATAGCCCTCTTCAGGAAAGAGAGGAATCTCTTTATAGAACAAGATATTAGGTTGTTACACATAAAATAATACACTTTATAGGAAATTAATAAGACACTTCTGAAATGTTAAATAATAAATTTATTTAGTTAAAATAGGCACAATATTGATGAATGACTTTTCTCCAATATACCACTAAATTCTTGAAACCATCTTTAAAAAAGTTCTCATCCTTTGATGTGATAAATAGTTCAAGTGCTTTGCTGATTACATCTTCCTTATTAGAGAATGTTTTATTTCATATGAAAAGCTCAAAATGCTTAAATAAGTGATAATCATTAGAATAGATATCAGGTGAATATGGTGGATAAAGCAAAATTTTATAATTCAGGCTATGCAGCTTTTGGAAAGGTTGATTGAGAAGTGTGAGACTCTGCATTGTCATGCAGCAAAATTGGACCATCCCAATTCATAAGTCTAGGATGCTTCTTTTTCAATTTTTAATTGTATGCACTCAATTTTTCTAGAATATGAGGTTGCTGTTATTGTTTCCTTTTGAGGCAAGAATGAAGAATGAATAACCCCTTTGAAAGACCACCATACAGTAACCATTAACATTTTAGTGTTCGATGAGGGTTTTGGGTATTGATTCGCTGATTCATTTGCATCTAACCGTTGGTCTACTCTCTTACTGTTGTCAAAGATTATCTTTTTTTCATTGCATGTAATGGTTTGATGCAAATTTCTTTTTCCCAGTTTGTACTCATACAGTAAAAGATTACTTGATATTATTTCATTGTAATAATTTTCATTGCAATTATGAGTAAGAATATGTTAAAAGAAAAATTGTCTGGAAAGAAAAGATAGTCAAGAATAAGTCAAGATGTTTTTATATATACTATGGCGGTTACTTCATTAGATGACCAGATCAACAACCAACCAAAAAAATGTCATGTGACAGCTTAATAGAAATTATAAATGGGTGATAATCAACATAGCAGCAGAATTTATTGTCACACAGCCTCAGCCTAAGCATAACTTCCAAAAATTATTAATCCAAAAATGCATTTGCAAAAGAACCATCCACATATCACGCACAAATAGAAAAATACGCACTTTCAGCTTCTTGAAAGAAAAAGCTAATTTATACTCAAGATGCCCATGAAAGTGAAATAAAGTCTGTATTTTTCCCTCTATGTTTCAGTAGAGAAATACTTACAAACCATGGATGTTTCATTTGCCAAATAAGCTGCCATTTTCTTGGCTACAATAAGTCACACAGATTTTAATGCCACTCAGATGATTATTATTTATAATTAAAAAGAAAACCAAATTACTTTTCATTACTCAATAGCCTAGAAATTGTGAAGCACATATTGTGTATAAATTAGATTAATCTGTATCCCACTGTTTGTGATAAATGGCATTGCCTGTGGTGATTGTGTTGCATGGGAACATACTTGCTTTCCTTTTTATATACCTGAAGAAGATTGTAGAGTGGATCAACTAAAATAATGTGTCAGCAATATCAAAATCACAATAGGTTATGCCATTTTAACAAAAATTAGAATATTTACCTTATTTACATCATTCAGACTGTTGTCCTCATTTTTATTTATATAGTGATGTACATATTTACAATATGATTGCTTATTAGCTGTAGTATAGCTATATTATAAAACACATTTCATCTGAGATTTATGATAATTTTTTTAAATTTGTAAATGAAGATTCTAAACAGATAGATATTTATTGAAATACAATTTTATTTGTATTAATCTTTTAGAAATTGTATCAGAATAATTGCCATGAAAAAGACTAAGGGAATATACATGCCCAGTGTTATCCATAAATAAATTTAATTTTGTTTACTCTTTATTTTGTTATTTTTATTTTGTTTTAAAGGAAAAAGCTTAATTCTTCTTTATAATAAATTCATTACTGACATAAAAAAGACCCCATTTTAATCTACTTGAAATGCATTATTTAACAGTCAATTACTGAATTTTGATAAATACATTTGCCAGTAATTAGTATTCTGAAAATGTAAACAAGCATTAAAATTTATTTTTATTGTTTGTTAATTAAACATTGATATTGTTTTTAATATTCTCATTAGTTTAATCCTTTTTATTTTGACAATCAGCTTTTTCTGTTCATAATTTTGCTTTTATTTTTAAATGATTTTTTGCCAATTACTCAGAAATATATTGAGAATATAATTTTATTTTTTTGTCATTTGCTTTTGATATATCAACATTATTTGAATGCTAAGTGTATTTTTATGTATTTATCTTTCATTAGTTGGAATGGGACAAAAAGAAATTGAATTTCAATCAATTATTAGAAAATTAATGTCAGACAGTATCACCCTCTCAGTAGTAGACCTATCAATTGTCTCAATATAATCAATCCCTATCAGCTTAGTGGAAAACATGAAAGGCAAGGAAAGTTCATGAGAACAATTGCCATGAAAATATTTATAGAAAAGGCAGAGAGAAGCCATGTCACAGTTGTGGGGAAAGTGACTGAAGCCGAGATGCCAGGTGAAGATTGATTACATTACAGATTCTTGTTTGGATTGTGTCAAGAATCTTGAGATATATAGTAGGTGAACCAGACCAGATATAGCAGCAGTATTCAATGCATGAACAAATGGCAGATTTATAAATGTGCAAGATGAATTCTGATGAGAAAAATTGTTTGGCATGACAAAGCCAAACAACTTTGTTAGCAGTAGACCTAGCAATTGATTCAATATAATCACTCCACACCATGTCAGTGGAAAATGTGAGCCCAAGATGCCAAGATCTGCTTTCCTAGAGGTTAGTATCAGCCATAGTGATAGCAGGTAGAAAAGGTCCTCTCTGGTGACTAAATGAAAGCAGTTTTTTATGGAGGTATTCAAACTTACAAGCTATTCTTTTCTCCACTTAAACACTGATTGCAGGTCGTTTTCAAGCGCTGTTACCAGTTTTACTTTGCCAAACCTGTTGGACTTGATAGTAAAATAGGGGTAAATAGTTGTCCTTTGCATAAATTTCTAGTTGGAAACTGATAGCATGAGAAAGGTTATTGATGAAGATAAGAAACAATGTAAGTCCAAGGATATAGCCCTAGGGCATCCCACATTAATGTGAAAAGAACTGAAAGGATGTTCATTCAACACTACATTCATTATAAGATTTATTAGGAGTGACTGGATTTAGCCAACTATTTATCCAGAAACACTATAGAACTTGAGCTTGTGGAGAAAGCTAGCATGCTAAACCCTATTGAATGCCTTCTTATCTCAAGTCTGACTGACAAATTCAGGGTTAGACATTGACATACCAGTGGTAAACCTGGAGAGATCGATACTATATTATCTGTTCAAAAGAAGGCAGTGTAAATAAGATGCTTAACCATTTTGGAACATTAATAAGAGCCTCTAGTACTCTGCCAAAAAGAGGTTAGTAATACAATAATTTTGTAGGGTAAGAAGGTTCCCCAGAGCTCTTAAAGACAGGAATTACAGAGGAGAATTTATAAGAAGCTGGAAAGCAAAAATCAGTAAGGCATTTATTGCAGAGTTTGGAGAGAATTAGTCAGTTCAATACAACTGCAGGGATACCATTAAATCTGTAAGCATGCAGACTAAACCCTTTAAAGTATTTATCATGTTATGATCATTTGAAATTAAAACCAAAATTTGCACATATTTAATTATTTACTTTCAGATGATCTATTTTGGATAATTGGTTTCTCTGTCTTTTTGCTAGGGAAGTCATTTTCAGAAATGAGATATGTGGCAAATTTACTTTGATAATCATTTTTAAAAAATGGCCTATATCAAGTACATTTGGGAGCCTTATGACACAAAATTCAATCAAATTAACATAATATTTTACCATATTTTGCCTGCTTTTTGTATCTATCAAATTTTGAATAACACTAACAAAATTACTCAAGACAAATATTTTTCTCCATTTTAAGATCAAAATGGCAGCCAATGTCCAAAATGACCCTAAGTCTGTTAACTGGGGCAAAAGATGTCTTGTTAATTTTAACACTTTCAAAACTCTCCATTAATCATTTGAGTGACCCCTCCCTACCTTCCATCAGTATGGCTGATACTAACCTCCAGGAAAGTCACTCATTGTTCCTTCTCAGGCTAATGTTCTTAGATGATGTGAAGTGAAAAGATGATATTGAATCTATCATTAATTCAGCTGATAAGACAGTTGGTCCACTGTAATATGCAAGACAGATTCTGGAGAAAAAATATCTTACATATCTATAAGTCTACCATTCATCCATCCTTAGAATATTGCTGCCACATATGGTCTGGTGACTTTTGAGCTGCTTGATAAAATCCAAAAGAGAATCAGCAATATTATTGGTCCTGATCTAGTGTTTCAGCTTCAGTCATTTTTCTACTGCCATAAGGTTGCTTCCCTTTATTTCTATAAATACTTCCATAGTAATTATTTGGATGAGCTCTTTACCTAGACTTTTTGAATTTAACTGCAGTACTAGACTGGTGTTATAATCTCATTTTACAGTTGAGCTGGCTAGATATAGCCACAAAGTTTTTCCTTGCATTTCTCACTTGTGAAATTCTCTTCCAGTTCCATGTTTTCCAGTTAACTTTAATCTCAAAAAAATTAATGCAATGTCAATCACTACCGATTACACTTTTCTCTTTCCATTCATTAGTAATGTTTCTGTTCCAAATTCTTCCACACTCAGTACCACCTTGTGTCTAGTAGCTTTTGGGATGATACTGATTGGGAAAAATAAAATAAAATTCTGTAAATTTTATAACAATTTAAATCCTCAAAATGTGAGGAAATTGAACTCAGAAAGCTATTTAAAACATTTTCATTTCCTTTCATATGTTAAATTGACCCATACTCACTTTTGGTGTTATCAAATTCAGTTTATTTACTGAAGAATAATGAAATAGAACTAAGTAACTATATTATACTGTTTTTATATATAAAATGATTTACAAAATCTATAATTACATGCATGTTTTTTATATACTGTTTTTTATAAAAAAAATATTATTTTTAATGCTCAGAAAATCATAATCCATTCTGATGTTTTAGTGGGTACTAAATCATATTTTTCATTGAAAATCTCTAAAGAGGAAATCCATCGTTTTTTAAGAATTTCGGATCTACAGTACAGACCAGGTTTTCTAGATGTAGACACAGTTATTTACATTATTTTCAATCAAACTAATGTCCTCATCTTTGTTATTATCATGACATTTTAGTTGTTGTGTCCTCCAGACTTCATCAGATACTTGCTGATCTGGATAACTTTAGAGGATATTTCAAACTGTAGGTTATCCAGGTTGATAAGCTTCTGAAGAAGGCTTGAGAATGCAATGGCTGAAATATTGTAACAGTGGCAGCAAACATAGAAAAAATAATACAAGTGTAAATAATGTAAAAAAAAAAATCCCTCATCTAAGAAATTCAGACAAATTAATATCATTCTGCTGTCCTGGGGACGAAAGAACATTAGTTTCAAGTGACTGGTTAGGCTATCTGAAACAATGTCAGGATGATACAACATTTTAAATTAAAATTTTATTATATCTTTTCTAAAAGCAATTAATTTTTTAGAATTATTCAAATGAATGTTTTTCACCAGCAGTGGTGGACTTTTAATAAATGCAGTATACATTCATCAACACATACTTAAGCACTTCTTTTTAAGCAGGTGAATGAAATCCAAATGAGAAAAATGAGGAGGAAGGACTTAGATATTTCTATTATTTATCCCTAAATGTAAAAAATATTAGGATCTAATTTTACTTTAATAAACAAAGAAGATTATATACCGGGTTTCCCCACCCACCAAAAACTGACTTTTTTTTTTTTAGTAATCATATCGCCCCAAGCAAGGCATTTTACTGCCACTGTTTTGCAGGGGGTTACATAGGAGGAAAGTTATGAGAAAAAGTGACAGGTTATAGGGAGTGTCAGGAAGTGGATAAGAGAAGGATGAGGATTATGATGAGAGTAGAGTGGATGGAGAAAGGAGCATGAGAGAGAGGGTGCAGGTTAGTGAGATAAGAGATGACTGTTGACTTTACATTTAAATTCTTGGAGATTGTAGCTGTTGGGGAAGCAAGTAAATGGAAAGGAATTTCACTGGTGGGAAGTGCGAGAAAATAAGCTGCTGGAGTAGAATTTGCGTTTACAATTTATTGGTTTCACAGTAAAAGGGTGCGACGTAGTTGCTAATCTTGTGGCTCAAGTATAGGGGGCACTAGTGAGCTGAGTTCATCAGAGCAGAAGCTGTGAAAGTATTTGTAGAAGAGACACAGGCAGATGGTAGATTTATATATGTGCAGGATTGTTTCAGGTGGAAAAAAACTTCCTGGGACTACACAGAGAACCGACTTTCTTAGTAGCAGATTTAGCTATGGATTCTATATAGTCATTCCACTTGAGGTCTGTTGTGAGAGTTAAGCCGAGGAGGTGCAGTGTTTTGCTATCAGGAAGACTAGCCTGCTCCATGTTAATGGGAGGTAGGAGTGATAGATAGCAGCTTTGTTTTGGAAGCATTAAAATTCACAAGCCATTTCTTACCCCAGGCCGCCATGGATCAGAGGTCCTTTTCAAGCTTGTCAGCCTCAGCAGATTTTTGACTGATGTGAGAGTAAACTGTAGTGTCGCCAGTGTATATGCCTACTTGGGCTCTTATTACATCTGGGAGATCATTAATGTACATAAGGAAAAGCATAGTATCTAGAATAGAGCCTTGAGGGACACCTACATTCATATGATAGAATTGGGAGACATGTTCGTTCAATACTACCTTCATTGTGCGATTTGAAAGGAATGACTGGATAAGGTCAAACAATTGTCCAGTTATACCATAACTTCGCAGCTTGCATAGAAGGCCAGCATACCAGACTCTGTCAAACTCTTTGGAGATATCTAGAGCAACAGTCTGGGCTTCGCCGTTCTTGTCAAGAGCGATGGTCATGAGCATATCAGCAGTAGACCTGGTGAAGCAGAAACCATACTGCTTGTCAGAGAATAGTCTGTAAGATGTTGAACCCCCTCGGCGTTGATGATGGCTTTGAACACTTTGCAAAAATCAAGAAGGTTGATAGGGCAATAATTAGAGGGGTCAGAGGGTTCACCAGTATTTTATATGTTAGAACTATGGAAGAACTACATTCACCTACTTCCAGCAGGCAGGAAAGCAAGAAGCAGAGAGGCAGTAGTTATAGAGTTTGGAGAGAACACAGGAGAGTTCAGGGGAATATTTCTTCCAGACAATGATTGGGATTTTGTCGCCACAGCTTGCTTTATGGTGGTCAAGCCTTGAAATTATGTTAGAGACCACCGAGAGGGTAATGTGGATGTCATTCAGTTGGGCCTCAGTTTGGGGTGGGATGACATTATTTAAAATGTTAATATCTGAATAACTACATCTCCTATGCAAACAAAATTAAATAAGCTTCATGTTGAACTTTAAAAGATTTATTCATCAAAATTGGAACAATATCTTTAAAGGGATGTAGATTTTATAACCTATTTCACAAAGCTTCACAAATGTTCACCCTGTATTTTCTGTCAATGTTTAAGAATATTTGTATATAAGAAAATGTAACAAAGATGACAGGAATTTGAACACTGCTCTTCAATTTCTTATTCTAAGCCACTATCTATTATACCACCTTCACATATGGTCTTTAGAAGGGAAATTTGATTTTATTAAATATCGGCTGTAAATCTTTAATTTCAGAAGCCAATCTAAATATTTAAACTGATTTTGACATGTCTTGATCTTTATTTTAAGATGATGCTTAAAATTTTGATGTCAAACTGATTTTTTAAAAGATTACCACTTAATTCAACATATTCAAGGTTTATCTATTGAAAAAACAAACAAGTGAATCATGAATAAATATTTCATGAATATTTAAGATATATGAAATAAAATGATAGCTACAATCTTCAACATCAATTGCCATCTTTTATCGACTTGATTCCCATCTATCTCTTATTTTTTCTTCAACATCCCTTGTACCATTTTTATTCTCTCACTGTAACTCCTGTGCACCAGTGGCATTTCTGCCTTGCTTGGGGTGAAATGATTATAAAGCATATAGCTTTTGAGATGAAGGTAGTACCCTGTTTGGTCAAAATTAAGTCCTGGAGGTGATGAGATTAGAGTGACTTCTTCAATGCACAGGCCTGAGCAATGTTATATAGGGGCTGTGTGCTGCACAGACTACATGCTTCCACCCTCAGCTATACTAACAAGACTCAAAGGAATACTTATTTAGGGCCAACTTGGCTGCAAGAGTTACAGGGTGGAGTGCAAAGTTGTCAGTGTTGACAGCTACCTTTGAGGCTCCATTATATTTTTTAACAAGATTTATTTCCATTACCTTCATGTTTGGATATGGCTGCAAGGCAGCAGAGGTTTAAAATAAGGATCTTACTTCTTTTAGATAGACTGCTTTCCAGGGCTGTTGAGCTCCAACTTCTCATAGAAGCAGGTTATATCTTCTAATAGCAACTGGTATAAGTTGTCTGGCTTCACCCATTGTCAGGCTTAGAGCTGAAGATATATATTTACAAAATCCATTATGAAATGGATTAACTCTGACATATTTTTAATATATTTGTTTAAACATTATTTTTAATGGATACTCATATTTGAGTACATATGTATCCTCCTGTAGGATATTTTCATATTTTCTTAACAAGATTTCTGAATTATTCAGGCTGGTAGTATGAATAAATATACTGTCTAATTATCAAAACAGAGTATCTACTCAAATATGAGTATCCATTAAAAATAATGTTTAAACAAATAAATTAAAAGTATGTTGGAGTTAATCCCATTTTGTAACAGATTTTGTAAAATTTTGTGTGTGTATATATATATATATATATATATATATATATATATATATATATAAACAAAGAGTTTATCACTTTAACTGGGCAGGTTCATGCCAACTTTGAAGTTTTGTGAGGACACTGTTACGGTGTTCTCACTCATCAGGGCTAGTTTTTGCCAAACTTGTCCTGACCAGTGATAACACAATAACAGTGTCCTCCCAAAACTTTGAAGTTGGCATGAACCTGCTCAGTCTCAGTTAGTGATAAAGTCTTTGCACTTATCATTGCTCTATCTTCACACCAATATCAAGCACTTTACGAATAAAAAACCTGCTTGCCAAAATAGATTTTATCAGTAAAACCACTGAAAAAAAAAACAATATTGGTGCTAAACACTATTACAATTCATATATATATAATAACAAAACAAAAGAAAGAAAGAAATAAAAGATGAGAGAATATGATTAGAAAATAATCAGAAGAGTTTAAGGTATACAAACCTTAAACTCTTCTGATTATTCAAATTCATTTTTGTTTCCACTTTCACATTCTGAATAATTAGAGTAAAGTTTCTTACTTTCCCATTGTCTTTAATCAAATTTTTTTTTTGGTTTGGTTTACAATTAAAGTGTTTGAATTGATGAGTCTCTGTTAATGAGCTTCATTTGCCTCATACATGGGATTGTACAGATGCAATATATTATTTCGTATGCTTACTGAGAAGAACATTACTGTGCATAATTAATTAAGATGCTTAATTAGGACGTTACTAGAGTTAAAATTAGCCTGCAAAACTTTGGATGCTTTTTTTTATTTCCAAAGATGAAATGTCTGTAATTATCTGGCAGAAAAATAGGTGGAAATTTATACAAGGATAAATCTGAATGCTTTAAGATTTGAGAAACGAAGTCTTTTCATTATATGATCAATATTGTTGATTTGTTTGGCACACTGATACGATTGCCGCCTATTATTCTGTTTGGAATTCCACGGGGTGTCTTTCATTACTTGTGAAAAAAAATAAAGAAGTTTAAATCAAGCTGGGCACAGTTGCACTAAATATTGTGTTGTCTTATTATGATTATAAAAACAGAATTACAGTGAAAACATATACAGAAGCCTACTTAATTCTTACACTAACCAAAAGTCTGGTTTGTGTTAATCTACTTATGCAAATATTAATAAATATACCTTATAATTGAATATAGTCATTGAGTGAAATGAAAATGTGTGCCATCAGCATAAGTTTAATTTTTGATCTTTGTTTTTTAGCAACTTCAGACTTATTCACATTAAATTTGCAAGTCAAAAAAAAGTCTTATTAAAGCTAAAGTCATTATCTGCAAACAGGAAACCCCATTTCTGCTTTCCTTCCTGTCTCTAGTGTACAGATAAAGTGGAAGTTATGCTGATGACATAGGTATTCATAGTTAGGATAAAAATGATTTTAAACCAAAAATTAACATCCTCTACCAAGCGTTCCAAGAAATAAGACTTGAGATAAGCATTTCCAAAAATAGAAACTATGATCTGGGATTGAATTGAAAGGAGTGATGGTATCTACTCTGAATTCATCAAAAAAATTCAGGATGCAGATTTAGTAAATATCAAGCACTTCAAATAATTTGTGTACAGATAAGAAATTTAGTATAAGCTTAAATGGAATCTATAGAATAGGCTGTACTAAAAGTAGTTTCACACAAAACCAAAGCATTTACCTAAATGCTAGTCATGTTTTTATATAGCCTTGTCAGATTGAAACTTTCATATAGATGTGATGCATGACACCAAAATCATTCAGAAATATCTAAAATGTCAGCTGTATACAATTACTTTCTAAGACCAATGATTAAAAATGGCTTCAACCAAATGAAGCCTGTCCTTTGTACCTTGTGGACTGGAGCTACATAATCACAAAGAACTGTATCAGATAACAGAAACCACATCATATGAGAACTTTTAAAATAATAAAAACTACAATGGATATCACATTTAACTTGAGAAAATAATGATATAATCAAGATGTTAATGTTTGACAATGTTTCAAGCAAAAGGTTACAAAGTAAGTTCTATCAATACTAGAAAGAGCAATAACAGATAGTGAACTGAGGAAACTAATTCTCCTGAAAAATTGTTTTAAGAGAAACATTTGATAAATTTCAACTAACAAGCTGCTGAGTCAATGAATGTCGAATGTCTCTCTATAAGGAAACAGCTAATATTACCATTATCATTGTCAATAATTATTTTGCCAAATATTTCTTGGTGTTATTGATGTTACTAATCTTAACAAAGTACAGTCCCTTTTTCTTTTTGTACTATGCCCTTTTAAAGTCATGGGCAAACATGGTTCTCCACATCTTCCTGTTATTTTATTCTTAGAAATACTTTCTTCTTTATTGGCCCCTCTTTCTCTTCATATTAATTGTTCCTCCATCTATTTGCTCTAACTTGTCAAGTGGATTATTTGCAGCTTTTTTTCTACTTTTGAAATTAGGTGGTTAGATATTCAAGATTATTTTCCTTTATAAAGTCTTCAAGGAATATCCCATTTTTATTGAAGAACATGTGATATGCAAACTTGTATATGTCACTGAGACCAACCTGAACATTCATATCCCCACCAATAATCAGGAAGTTTTAGACTAGTCTGACAAGAGAAAACAGGCTTTGACAGAAATGTCACCTTTTCTTCCTTGCTAGAGTTGGTTGGGGAATAGCAGGAGATCATGTTCATTATAAGATTGCTATTGAAGCTAGTTATGATGATTCTGGGTTCAATTTCTTGAACACTTTATGGGCTTGCAGACTGAGTAACATGCCAACACCACCAATGATAATATCTGTAGAATTTTAGTAAACCAAGGCTGAAAAGAAGACCTTGCTTTCTTAGCACAATGATATTTGTGTTTAACATCAGCATGAAAATAGCAGTGTTTCTGAATATAGATGATGTTGATATTCAGGCAGCTGATTTATGGAGTTAAATGTGTGAACATCAAAGGTTGAAATAAATGTAGATTTTTGTATTGTTTGGTGATCCCCATAGCTGATATTTCAAACATTGTGCCAAGGTTGAAACAGCAGCAGAACATGCCTCTTTGTAACACATGGTTTCTGGTATTCTTGATACTCATGTTTGTCTTTCAGTGGCTTATTACTCAACTATGCTTCCCCATTCCTATAGAAAACAGCAGTATTAGATTTACTGATAGTTTTCCTGACATGCGTATTAGGCTGTGAGGGTGGTGTAAAAGACAAATACATAGTTTATCATGTAATGTCATTTATACTTGCCTACCATCCTGTATTATGCCAAAGAAGGGTAAGTGCAGGGTTTACTTGGGGTTACTCGTGGCTACCAAATACTAAAGTACATGACCTCACACCACTATCTGATAATTTAAGTGTTTGAATGAGAATTTTGAACAGACTCTAGATTCTTGACGAAATGCAAAGAAGGATCTACAATGTAATCAGTCTTGACTTGGCATCTCAACTTCAGTCACTTTCTCACCAACCTGTCTTTTCTACAAATATTTTCATGGCAACTGCTCTGATGAGCTTTTTCCCTGGTGCCCAACCATGTAAAATTAAGTGTGTTACTAGATTGGCATTTAGGGCCCACCATTTACCATTGAAATAGTTAAATGTAACTACCATATCTACTCCGACAGTTTCTTTTCTCACATTTCCTGCCTGTGATACTCCCTTTGGATTATTTGCTTTCCAGATAGCTACAATCTCCAACAGTTTAAATGCAATTGCTATCTTATATCCTTTTTAATCCCATTCCTCTTTTATTCTGTCTTCAATATCTTCTGTACCCAGTCTTTTCTCTAACTGTAACCCCCTGCAGTCCTGCCTTACTGAGGGTGAAATAATTAAAATAAAAAAAAATAAGCAGTCACTTGAGAGCAGGGGTAGGCAGTGTTGGGCAGTCTCTCAAGTACTGTAGACAAAATGTAAGGTTGATTTTTCAGTCAAGGGCTCTGATGGTTGTACCCACACACTGGCCAAGAGTAACTGACAAAATATTAATGTGAATAAAATGTTAAGTAATGAAGATTCAAGTCTTGTGTTATCATTTTATTGACTCCCAAACCACTTCATAACAATTGTAAGAATGAAAATAATTCTGTCCCCAAAAATATGTATATTTTTTCCCCTTCTTTTTAACATCAAAGTCGTTGTCAGTCGTTACCTTGGTTATAAAGAAAATTTTTTTATATCATATTTCTTCGTTAACTTTTTCTTGTTTACTCCTTTTGTCTTTTCTTCCTTTCTCCCACCACTTTTATCCCTGTGACACGATTTAATTTTTAATTTTTGATTCTTACAGACATATTGTAAAGTTTTCTAATATCGAATCATGAATCTCTTACTGCTTTTCTCAGTTCTTATATTGTGCTGACAAATTTAAAAAATTTTTCTTTTTAATCCCCACCACCGTTTTTTTTTGTTTTTTTTTTACACTTCCTTTGATTGGATATATTTTTGGGCTTCATCTGGTATAGAAATTTTGTAACATATTTGAATTAATAAATTTTTGTTTTCGGCGGTTGCTGATGAAGCGACAATTTTCTCACTGAAATGGCAATTCAATGAAATTAAATTTCGGAGTTTTTTGACTTACTTTATATATATAAAATGCATAAAATGTTTAACATGTTTTGTTGTGCTGTTTCTATAGCACAACAAAGAAGGGAAAATGGAAAGACTGTGTTGCACCAATATTCTAACTAGTCTGTTTGCCTTGAAAATCAATATTTAAAATCCTGATGGATACAAACAACTGACGTTAGTAGGAAATATGCTGCTACTTCAGCCACAAGGCAATCTCTAAGGAAAGAAATTGTATGTTTGGTTGGATCAGGGAGTAAGTAAAAATGGATTTAAAAAGGGAACATTTTACAATATAAAACTTAAGAGATTGTACAGTGAGCAGTTACTTTTTTATTATTTTTTTTAATGTTCAGTTTAACCTTTTTTCATGTTTGTGTTAAAAACAGTCCAGTTACTTTGTTAGGTAAATTCTCATGTTCTACATCTCTCCACCCACTCTCACATTCATCCTTGCTCCTCATCCTCACACGTTCTCCCTCCTTCTCACCTACTCTCATCTTTTCTCTCTCTCCTCATCCTCTCACATTCTCTCTCTCACTCTCCACCCATTCTCATTTTCTCCTTCCATTCTCTTTTCACTCATTTTTAGCTCTTCGTTTCTCTCTTTTTCACTCACTCATAGCTGTTTACCATTTCTCTTGCTTTTCACACTCTTCTTTCTCTCGCACTTTTTACACATGCTTCTCTCTCTGTTCTCACTGTCTCGCTTTTCAGACTCATTCTCACTGTCTCGCTTTTCAGACTCATTCTCACTGTCTCGCTTTTCAGACTCATTCTCACTGTCTCGCTTTTCAGACTCATTCTCACTGTCTCGCTTTTCAGACTCATTCTCACTTTTCTCGCTTTTCAAACTCTGTTCTCACTGTCTCGCTTTTTGCCGACTCTGTTCTCACTGTCTCGCTTTTCACCGACTCTGTTCTCACTGTCTCGCTTTTCGCCGACTCTGTTCTCACTGTCTCGCTTTTCCCGCAGTCTCTTCTCACTGCCTCGCTTTTCCCGCAGTCTCTTCTCACTGCCTCGCTTTTCCCGCAGTCTCTTCTCACTGCCTCGCTTTTCCCGCAGTCTCTTCTCACTGCCTCGCTTTTCCCGCAGTCTCTTCTCACTGCCTCGCTTTTCCCGCAGTCTCTTCTCACTGCCTCGCTTTTCCCGCAGTCTCTTCTCACTGCCTCGCTTTTTCCGCAGTCTCTTCTCACTGCCTCGCTTTTTCCGCAGTCTCTTCTCACTGCCTCGCTTTTCCCGCAGTCTCTTTTCACTGCTTCACTTTTCCCGCAGTCTCTTCTCACAGTCTCGCTTTTCACACTCTCACAGTCTCGCTTTTCACACTCTCACAGTCTCGCTTTTCACACTCTCACTGTCTCGCTTTACACACTTCCCTCTCTTGCTTTACACACTCTTTTCTCTCTCTCACTTTACAGACTCTCCTCTCTTTCGCTTTACAGAGTCTCCTCTCTCTCGCTTTACAGACTTTCCTCTCTCGCTTTACAGACTTTCCTCTCTCGCTTTACAGACTTTCCTCTCTCGCTTTACAGACTTTCCTCTCTCGCTTTACAGACTTTCCTCTCTCGCTTTACAGACTTTCCTCTCTCGCTTTACAGACTCTCCTCTCTCTCTCTCGCTTTTCACACTCTCTCTCGCTCGCTTTTCACACTCCCCTCTCTCTCTCTCGCTTTTCACACTCCCCTCTCTCTCTCTCGCTTTTCACACTCCCCTCTCTCTCTCTCGCTTTTCACACTCTCCTCTCTCTCTCTCGCTTTTCACACTCTCCTCTCTCTCTCTCACTTTTCACACTCTCCTCTCTCTCTCTCACTTTTCACACTCTCCTCTCTCTCTCTCGCTTTTCACACTCTCCTCTCTCTCTCTCGCTTTTCACACTCTCCTCTCTCTCTCGCTTTTCACTCTCCTCTCTGTCTCGCTTTCGCTTTTCACACTCTCCTCTCTCTCGCTTTTCACGCTCTCCTCTCTCACCTGCATTTCACGCTCTCCTCTCTCACCTGCATTTCACGCTCTCCTCTCTCATCCGCATTTCACGCTCTTCTCTCTCACTCGCATTTCACGCTCTTCTCTCTCACCCGCATTTCACGCCCTTCTCTCTCACTCGCTTTTCACGCCCTTCTCTCTCACTCGCTTTTCACGCCCTTCTCTCTCATCCGCTTTTCACACTCTCCTCTCTCTCTCACCCGCTTTTCACTCTCGTCTCTCTCTCACCCGCTTTTCACTCTTCTCTCTCTCTCACCCGCTTTTCACTCTCCTCTCTCTCTCACCCGCTTTTCACTCTCTCTCTCTCTCTCTCACCCGCTTTTCACACTCCTCTCTCTCTCTCACCCGCTTTTCACACTCCTCTCTCTCTCTCACCCGCTTTTCACACTCCTCTCTCTCTCTCACCCTCTTTTCACACTCCTCTCTCTCTCTCACCCGCTTTTCACACTCCTCTCTCTCTCTCTCACCTGCTTTTCACACTCCTCTCTCTCTCTCTCACCCGCTTTTCACACTCCTCTCTCTCTCTCTCACTCGCTTTTCACACTCCCCTCTCTCTCTCACCCGCTTTTCACACTCCCCTCTCTCTCTCACCCACTTTTCACACTCCTCTCTCCTGAACAAATTCTATTTGTCACTTTCTTTCTTATATTTTATTCATTAATGCATGTATTTTTATTGACAGTTCCACACATGTAGAAGCTTTTATATTAATTTTCCCAGTTTTGTTTTTTTAATTCTTTATTTATAATCAATAAAAACATTCAACGCAAAGAACTAATTTTAAAAAGTGTAAATTCCATCAAATCTTAGGGATATTAATGAGATTTTTATTTTATAATTGAACATTTATACAGATTTTTAATATCAATCATGATTGATTTTTCTTTTAAGCCAGTTTTATTTAAAATTCCATAAGTGAGAAAAACTGATTTTACATTTGGAATAAACATTGAATCTCTTGGAGTTTTTATTTGATAAGACAATATAAGAATATAACATAGATTTTTTCATGTTTTTAAATTGCTCTGAAAATGATTGATTTCTTCTTTTTAAATCATTTTACTCCAAGGAAGGCAATAAAGCCACTGAAACTCAAGGGATTAACAAGTGTTAGAGAATGAGAAAAGTAAAAACACTATTAAAGAGAGGACTATAAAAGAACAAGAATTAAGATAATAATTGGCTTTGTTTTTAAATTTGTAAAGAACAAACTTGACTGGGAAGTAAGAAACTGGAAGAGAGTTCCACAAGCAAGAAGTACAATAGAAGAAACTGTTAGCATAAAACTTATGGTTACATCTAGCCTTTTCAACTTAAATGATGAGACCTTGCCACTAATTTAGTACTGCACTTAAATTAAGAAGGTCTAGGTACCATAGAGGAAAATTCATCGGAACAATTATCATGAAAGTATACTTAAGAAAGGTTACATCTTGCCATTTCAACTGTAAAATGATGAGACCTTGCCGCCAATCTAGTACTGCACTTAAATTTATAAAGTGTAGGTTTCATAGGGGAAAATTCATCAGAACAATTATCATAAAAATAGAAAAGCTACAGGGAAATTACATTATGCATTGAGAAAGTGACTGAAGCTGAAATGTCAGGTCAATGCCATTAACATCACAGATTCTTCTTTGAATATTATCAAGTATCCCTAAATATGGCAGGAGCACCAGACCAGATGTTTTTTTCTTTGCTTTTTTTTTTTTAATCATTTCACTCCAAGCAAAGAGAAAAAACGACTGTGTACAGGGGTATTGAGAAAAGAATAAGATGAACAGAATTCAATTCATCAATATTCAAAGCAAGGACAAAATGGTAGACAAATAGATATGCAAAGTAGATTCTAGAGAGAAGAAAAGTTGTCTAGCACAACATAGTGAACCAACTTTTCTAGCTGCGACTTTAACAATTGAATCAAAAGACATTTTTCACTTCATGTTAGCGGAAAAATTGTTGGACCAAGAAGGTACGATGAGTTGTTCTTGTGGCGGTTGGTATCAGCCATGGTGATATAAAGCAAAAAAAGATTCTTTAAGATGATTAATAGAAGACAGTTTTGTTTAAAAGGTGTTAGAATTAACAAACAATATCAGATTACAAGTCTTTTATAAGATCAACTGTCAATTTGATTTTATTGAACCTATCAGATTTATTATTAAGAAAAAACTAAATAGTTGTCATCGGCATAGATCTTCTTCTTTTATGTGCCATGTCCTTTCAGGATGTAGGCAATCATGGCTTTCCAAATCTCCCTGTCCCTTGTGGCTCTTAGCATGCTTTCTCCTGTTGCACCATGCAACCCTCGTTCTACCATCCACCTGATCAGGTCCTTCAAATATGTTATCTGCTGCTTTCTCCCGTCTCTTTTTCCCTCTATCTGGCCTGTTTGTATCAGGTTCTCCAAGCCCTCCTTCCTCATTGCATGTCTCAGGAACTTTAGTTGTCTCTTCCTGATGCTCAGTATTAATTTCCTTTTCATCTCCATCCTTTCCAAAACCTCGTCATTGCTCACATGCTCAGTCCATGATATTCGCAGCATGCTTCTGTATAATCACATTGCAGCTGCTTCAAGTTTTTCCTTCATCTTCGAAGATATTGTCCAACATTCACTGCCAATTGAAGAACCAACATCACATAGCAATCCAGTACTCTCCTCTTTGTTTCTAGTGAAATTGTCCTGTTTCTTAATACTTTACTCAACTTCTGGAATGCTTGTTTCACCATGCCAATTTGCCTTCGGATCTCAGTGTTGCACTTTCTTCTGTTAGATCACTTCCTAGGTATTTAAATTTCTGTACCTGCTTGATTTTAGAGTCCCTCACCTGTAATTGGCATTATGGGCTGCCCTATACCAAGTCGTAAACTGATGACATCAAGAAAGTCGATAAATATAAGGAAGAAAGTGGGTACAAGAATAAAGACCTGGCAGATGACTGCATTAATGTGGCAGCAATATTAAAAGCAATGACAAATGGTAGACTTATAAATATGTAAGAGAGATTCTGGTGAGAAAAACTGTCTAGAACAAGATAGTAAATCAGCTTTTCTAGCAGCAGATCTGGCAATTGATTCCAGATACTCTTTCCACTTAATGTCAGCAGAAAGTTGTTAGTCAGAGAAGGTTTCAAATTCTGAATGAACCTTTATTGAGCTGAAAATAATCAAGAAATATTTTGCACACTTTCATAAAATTTGATTATTTTTTGGGAAACTAATTATGGCAAAATTTTCAAATGTTTATGGATACATTAATTCATCTCCACTTAAATGGGGCTTAACGCTTGGGTTGTTTTCTATGGATTGATGTGTTGGTTTTATAACAGTAATCAGCATGGTAAAAGCTGGTTGTTTAGTCATAAGAGGGAGGAAATAAGTGCATATTATGAGGATATATAGAATAGATAATGGTTGACCAGAAGCCTGAAGAGTTGAGATTGTAGTGATTAGGGAAGCTGTATAACATGGCCATTGCCCAAGCTTTCTACTGACCAGCCAATGATCACTCCCATATTGCATTTTAATTCTTGATTCCATCAACATGTAATAAAAACTGGGAAGAGCATGTCACATGCTCACAATGTAATCTGATAAAAGAAGCAACATGTCGAGAAATAAAAAAAAAGCAAATCCTGCTTCTTATATTATATGAAGGTGTTTATTCAGGGCTTCACTTTCTTGTCAAGGTGGGTAAATACCAGACTGGAAATACAAAATGGAGGCTTTGGAACTGTGGCAGAGGATCCTCTCCAATCTCAAGCATGACTGTTAATATAGGCCAGCACCCTGATATACCCTATTTCTTGTTTTGTTGTCATTTGATCAACAAAAACACTTTTACATACTTTTATTTCTGTATTACCCTTTGGTCAAAAGTGGATACCGCTTAGAAGATCAAACTTCAAAAGGAATTATCTGCTGGTCCATCAAACCCTTGAGATTGAGATAAAACCAGTTCTTCCTCTTCTCTGTGGGTGTTCATAGTCTCACAAAGAATCTTTTCAGGAGTCTGCTCCACTATCATTTTGCGTCTTTGTTCCTAAAGAAATTTTCTTGTTTCTCAATACTTTATTTAGCTTTTGAAAGGTATCTTTTGCTGTTTTAATTCACCTTTGGATTTTGATGTCACACATTTTGTCCTGTTGACACATTCCCAGATATTTAAATATGTATACTTGCTTGATAAAAATTAAATCTCAGAAAAGCCAAAGTTAATATTCCAAACTTAATTTTACCCAAATATTTCAACAGCAATACACAGATATATTATTATATCACTTGCCTTCTTATCTCCTGGTACATCTTGGAATATGTCTCATGTAATTTTATATACCTCTTTGCTTTAGTATAACAAAACAAAAAAACAATATTAACTTAATATCATTAATTTATAGATAATGATTTTAATTTGCTTAATCAGATTATTTTTGCAAATTTGATGATCTTGCAAACATTCTGTACTTGTTTGATTTTGCCATCTCCAAGTGATAGTTTGAAACTTGGGCTTTTCCTCTAGTTGACAACAATACATTCTGTCTTTTTATATTTGATAATTAGTCCTTTCTTCTTGTTTTCCTTTACTAGACCAGTTTCTATAAAATAACCAGATGGAATTGACTTGATACATTATCATCCTGTATGGACAGTGTTTTTTTTGTTTTTGTTTTTTAACAATCTGATTATTTAGCAGCTCTCATCTCCTCTTTAAACAACTAATAGTTTGTACTGCATTAGTTGGTACAAGCAACAGTGAGTAATCCCTGACTTTATCAATTGGTAGAAAGAGATTCATGCCTTTTAAGTCCTTGTATGCAAAAAACACAGATTACTTCAGATAGAATTTGAATTTGGTTCAATGATTCCATTTTCTGTAGTGTTAACCATAATGCTAACTTCCCACTAGCTTTTTGTCATTATTACTAATGATTAATTCTTAATCATTATTACTGATTATTAATTAATCCACTCTTTATTACTTCAAATTTCACTGAAATCTAGACGAGAATTTTGTATAGTCATTCCTTATAATTTTTCTTAATTTAAAATATAAGTAAATTATGAATCAATATTTTTTTCTATCAAGTTCAATTTGCAATAGACTTTTTACAAATTGGCTTTGCGAAATTATTAATTCAAAATCTACATCTAGATACAAAGCAATCAAAAAACAAACTTCAGGCTTCAGTATCAGAAAACTTGAAACTTATTGCAAATCTCAATTTTTGTGGGAAGGTTTTGTTTGTTTTTAACAGAAAATAAAAATGTTAAACTTTTGTAATGATATTTATTGATTGATAAACTTTTTTATGATTTTTGCAGCTTATTGAAAAGTAAAACAAAATATTTTTAGGTTGTAGAAAATTGTGGAGATAATTGTCATCTACTGATAGAAGGGGTGCATTCATATCTTGTTCCAAATGTATTAGTGCATCTATATAAATAAAAAACAGTGTACATGTGTCCATCTGTCCATCTATTCATTTTTTGATCTTGACGAATCATAAACAACCTGAAGTAACTGGTAGTAACTTCTATACTTGCACACAATTAAAAATTAGATAAACAACTTGTTTAAAGTTAAATCTCAATATCATATAGAGTGAAAGGTTTAAAAGCATTTCTCTATTAAAGGTTTAAATTTAGTTTCAATTTTTGTCATAACTGCAATTGATATTTTCTAATTAAACCCCAATTAAAATTTAAATGGGGTTAGGTATATTGCTCATATGTTTTTCATTTTTCTAGCATGAATAGTGTGGCATATTTGAAATATTACACAGTTGAGTTTCCCTAGTGTCTATTAAAAGTGACTTTATATGAAGGGATTTTAAAGAATGGTGGTTTTAAAAGAAAATAAAAATTGCATGCATAACAAATACAAATATACTATAGAGATCAGTTTTGTATACAAAGAAAGATTATGCCAAATTCAGGTGTCAAATAAAAATAGAATAATTTTGTTATTTCTAAATTCTTATAACTTTAACATACATAGGATGTTGAAGGCAAAGGTCGAAAGCCTAAAAGCCCTTTGGCTAGTAAATATTACAAACTGAATTAGAATCAGCTCTGATTTCCAGTTCTGAGATGTTATCCATTACACTACTACATATCTAACCTTACAGCTTTTGTTACTTGCAAGTGGTCACTCATTATTATTCAGGATCAACATTGCTTAACCGGTGATCATATGAGAAATGGTGTTTCAATATGATAATGGTATTTAATTAAAAAGAACTGGAAATTTTAGAATTATGATTTAGTTGGTTAAATAAATTGAAAAGAGAAAATGAATTGACAAACAATTTATCTCGCTTTTATCCTAACAGTTTCAGTGTAGATGCCTGATGTCATCATTAGTCCAATGGTTATAGTCACAGAAACAGTCTGAACATCTAACCATTTCAGTTCTCTCCATTGCTGCAGACTAAATCTGCACACAGGGTGGAATTACCAGCAATATATCCAGAGCAGTGGTGCTACAGCATCTCTGGAGAATGGCTTCTGAGACTGAAGTCATTGGCCAGGTCATTGGAGGGTTCCTTCAATGTAATCAACAACCACATGTGCATGAACAAGGCAAGCTTTCAAATTGGAGGACATTGGTTATGCTCTAACCTGAAACAGGATGGATCCTGCTAGGTCTACTTGTCAGAACACATTATACATGAACAAATAAAATTGGTAACATTACTAAAACATCAAAAACTAGTAGATCCTTTTAGCTGTATTCTGTTATCATTACAAATTGCTACTGATGTATGTGGAGCAAAGATGAAAATATACACCAAGACAGTCAATTATCAAATGATCAAAAATGATTTCCACACATCCTTCTGCTTAATAAATTAATCCTTTGAAAATAAATATTTAACATTTTTCAACCAACAGGTCATGTTTCTGTCGACAATAAGAAAAAAAAATTGTGATCCTCTTTAAAGATTAAGCAAAGCTTTCTAGACAAGACAAATTGGTAAGGAAGGGTAGCATATAATGTTCATGGCTCCACAGAGATTCCCTTACTCATTCATCAGTTTTCTTCACCAAGGATGCTTTCCTTCTCTTTTCCCTATACATGTGAAGAAATCACATTTCTTTTTATCCTCACAAACATCTACAAACAAGGAACTTTAAAACTCGTACCTGATGAGAAAAAGTTTGTTGTAAAAACACAAAAATAAGAATATTTTTTGTTTAAAAACTTTCTCACCATTTTCTTTATGGGTTGATTCCAATCTGCAAAAAATATATCACAAGTAGTTTATTTTTCCAAATTAGCTGCTAATACTGAAACAAACCCCCACAGCCAGAGAATTTGACACACTGCAAATGAATGTCATAAAATAACCTCTCTGAATTTAAATGATTTTTTATATTTAATTACAATGTTGTATTTATTTTTTAAATTAAAAAATATTAAAATGGTTTTCATAATTGTAAAATAATATCTTTAATATTCTAATCAAATTCTGTTTGTTTAATTATTAGATTTTTCAGCTTTTATTTGTGTCGAAACAATATTGTAAGAGAAAAATATAATGCTCACCTTGAGATTAAAAAGCATATTTGAAGTTAAGAACCATTACAAAGTTTTATTTCTTCTTGATACAATCAATAATCCATGAATTATTCACACTAGTATTTTTATCTTTGTTGTTATTATCCAAACATTTTGGATGATGTGTTCTTCAACCTTCCTCAGGTTTATGCTGTATAAAGTCACGACAGTATATTATCAGTTTTTTTCTACCTGAATTTCTGGGATGAGAAGTTATCCCTTTTTACACCACATTCCAGCTATTGTTCTCATCATAAAGTTTCAGCCATTGTACCCTCCAGCCTTTTTCAGGTGCTTGTCAATCTGGTCAAGCTTCAGGGAATTTCAAATGGAACCCTTTATTTAATCTATGGAAGTAGGTTGTTCTTATAAATGTTTGCATGAAAACAAAATAACAATAATACAATATCACTGAGATTCTTAGCGGTTACTAAATTTACTCTACATTTCAATTTTCTTTAAAAAAATGACCCAGAAATAAAATATAACATTTGTTAATTAAACACATGATTTATCTATCCTTTTGTCCATATTCTTTGGGACATATGTAGTTGTTTTAAATAGCCCTCTCAGATAAAGACTTTCAAATGGATGCTACCAAACTTGTTCAGAAATATCAAAAAATCCATATGTATACAACCACTTTCTCAAAATGGTTAAAAATGTTTTTGAGCAAGTGAAACATATAGGTCTCAGGGAGGACAATCCTTCCTCAAATTGTGTTGACTTGTATTACAGAATCACAAAGAACTGCATCAGATAGCAGAAACCACATCATTTGGGGACTTTCAGATCAAACTAAAATGGGTTGCACATGTAACTTGAAAATAATGACTTAATCAAGATTCTGATATTCTACACTACCTCAACCAAAAAGGAAGAAATGAAACCCCTGTAAAACTGTTAAGAGTAATAACAACCAAACTTGAAAAACCTATTTTTCTGAGAAATTGTTTGAATAGAAAGATTTTAGAAATTTTAACCAATAGCAGTACTTGCTACTTTTCTTGTGAATTTGTAGTCATGTTTTATAAAAATATGATTTTGATTCTTATGTTGATTTTAATTTAGACTCGAAATATATTATCTCAATCCCAAATATTTACTAACAAAAAAATTTTTCCAAAATCCAAACCATATCATTGCAAAGTATATCATATCTATACATCTACTTATATTTTCTATTTTAAATTACAGTATCATAGAAGTTCTTCTCCCATTCTCATATACAATTTCGTTACCCACCATAAACTCTTACTGTTGATTGAGCTTTCATATTTGAGATGTGACATCACTGATAGCTCTCAGCCTGTTTTCACAATATCAGCAATCTATGGCTATTCTATTCAAATGTTGATTATCTTTGCCATAACGTTGCGACTGCAAAAACTGCCTCATGGGATTGATTTTTATTGATTTTTTTTTTTGCCTTTTCACATGAGAAATAGTTTTGACCAAAATATTGAGAAGAGGAATCATCAAGTGATAGTTATTTTCAATAATTTTCTTCATTTAGTTTCTTTTTTTAATGTTTATAGCAAAGATTCATCAAAGCCATTCTCTATCAGTTTTCCTTTCCTTATTATTCAACATCTCATTTTGGACCTGTTTTGATTATTTTTTCTTGCAAATTATAAATTCTCCAGATTTTTTTTTTAAGACAAAGACTAAATGAAAAAGCAACAAAGATGAAGATATTAGTTCAATTAACATTTATTCCTTGGCATAAGATTTTATTGTTTAAGAAATATGATAGGAAAATATTTAAAATTAAGAAAAATCTGGAGAATTTCCAAGAAAAAAAAGCAGTAAAATTGAGGATATTAGTCAAAAATTTTGTTTAGCTTGAAACTTTTTATGGTTTAAAAAATATATGATAGGAAAATATTTAAAATTATTATAATTCAGTTTTGATGACAAATTTTGAATTACCAGACTAACTTTGAATATAGCATATAATATTGTAAGAAAGAGCATTTTTTGAAACTTTATTTTCATAGTGCAACACAAAATCCTATAAACAAGATAGTGTATTTTTGACTTTGGACCTGGGGACTGTGCATTTTTGGCTTGGGTCTTGAGGACTGTGCATTTTTGGCTTGGGTCTTGAGGACTGTGTATTTTTGACTTGGGTCTTAAGGACTGTGTATTTTTGACTTGGTCTTAAGGACTGTGTATTTTTGACTTGGGTCTTGAGGACTGTGTATTTTTGACTTGGGTCTTGAGAACCATGCATTTTTGACTTGAGACCTGAGGACCATGCATTTTTGACTTGCTAATGACCATTACGGAGTACATGTTCCAGACCCTTGAGGAATTCGGCAAGGCTCGTGCTGTTGCTCTGGACATCCCCAAAGCTTTTGACAGGGTTTGGCATGCTGGTCTTCTATGCAAGCTATGGGGTTATGGTATTACCAGACACTTGCTTGATCTGATCCAATCTTTTCTAAATAACTGCATAATGAAGGCTGTCTTGAAGGATGCCTCCACATCCTACTGTACAAACGCTGGTGTCCCTCAAGGCTCTATCCTAGGCCCAACACCCTTCCTTATTTTCATAAATGATCTCCCAGACAAGATCAAGAGCCAAGTAGGCATCTACGCAGATAACATCACAATTTACTCCTGCATCAGTAAAAAACCCAGCTTCCCCCACCGACGGTATGTGGCTTCCCTTTGTCTGTTCTATAAATACTTTCATGGCTTCTGCTCCAATGAACTTAAGTCACTGGTACCTCTGCAACAGGTGTTTACTTGTGCAACCAGATTGGCAACTGGGTCTCACCCATTCACAGTTAGATCAACCAAATGCAGACGACAATTCTACTCCTGCAGCTTCTTTTCTCGCACTTCCCGCCTGTGGAACTCGCTTCCTTATTCTTGCTTTCCTGACGGCTACAACCTCCAGGAATTTAAATGCAATGTCAATACTTATCTCTTTACCACTTGACTCTAGTTCTTTTTTCACCACCATGTATATCCTTTCCTTTCTCTCCACCTTTGCAATTGTCATCACACCTGTATTCCCATCCTTCTCTAGCTCTTTTCTAACTGGTTCGTCTTTTTCTTCACTCTCTTCTACCTAATCTTTTTACTCTTATGTAGCTAAGGGTGATACGATTAAAAAAAACAAAAGATTCTTTAATTTTCCCTCCTTTCATTCTCTTGATAACTTTAAAAAATACTTTTCTATTTATTTGCTGGTACTTTTCTGAATTTTGAAATGCAAACAGAATTTTATCTTTCTTTATCGCTGGGATCTGATGAGTATTTGTCTGAATGACATTTAGTGGTATTTTTTCTATTTGTTGTTTTTTGAAGCATTAATGTTTGAATTTTATCCTTATCTTTAACATCTTTTCCCCACATTTGAAAGCTTCTCTGTTTCTGTCTTTTAATGCAAATACTGGCATTAAATATATGTGCATTGTAGATCATGCATATTGCAAGCACTTTAGTACAGCTATTTAATTAGTACAGGAATCCCTCAATTAATGTGTTTTTGATTAGTGCCCAGAAATATTTTATACTAAAATTTGATAATGTATACATAATTCTCAATTAGTATGGTAAAACATTCTTCAGTTTAACTATAGTAATTAAAAATTTGATTTCTTATAGTTAATTAAAAACTTTCTAAAATTTAAAAATGAAAAATAAGTAACTATTTTGTTTGTCAATTTTGTTTATATTCAGTTAATGTGTTCTTGATTAGTGCATATCTTTTAATGTACACATGAGCTGCACTAATTGAGGGATTCCTGTATATATTGATAAGTACCTATAAATTTTAATCTAAGAATAATAATTTGACTATAAGAATGGTAGTAATAAAGATCTTGGTAATTATGGACCTATCCCATTAATATTGGACATATATAAATTATTCTAAAAAATACTTACAATTGGACTAAGAAAGACAAAAAAAGAAAATCAGAAACTTGGGAAATTGAGTTTTAAAAGTGTTTTACTTAGACCATCAAGACAACTGATTGAAGAGAAACACTAATAAATAACAAAACACTTTTTTTAAGCTTGTAGAGGCATTTGACTCTGTAGAATACTCAGTAATCTAAAGAAGCAGGTTTTAGAAGAGAGCATGATATTCTGCAATAATTTAATTATATAAAAACCCAGAAAAAATTAGAAAAGATATGTGACAATGGAGATAATCTTTTACTAAATTTTGAGTAACAGGCATTGAAAGTACCTTCTGGAAAATAAACTGGCAAGTAAAGAGAGTAAACGCTGAAAGTAGGTAAAACATTTATAAATTACTAAGATTTTATTAATAAAACCAATTACAAATTTTAAATGACCTAAATAAAGGAAGTCTCAGTCTATGTTTAAAAAATGTACAAAAATAAAGCAAAATTAATGTAAAGTTTTAATGTTCTAAAAAAAATAAAAATAGATAAAGAACTAGAAGTCCAGCAATACATCTACTTAGGGTAAGTGATGAAATTAAATCCAAATGATAAGAATAAATGATTTGTTGCAAAATATTTAATAAAAAATAGATATAATGAAAAGTAGTTTAGCAATATGTTTAAAGTGTATAATGAATGTATAGAGATGCAAAACATGGAAATTAACAAAATCATATAAAACAAACCTAGAAATGGACAAAGATCAAGGAAAATAGTAATGCTAGGAATAACTCTGAGATAAAGAAGCCATCATGGATTAAGAAAGACAGAAGGTATCACAGAAGTGATTTACTGTCAAAAGTGGAAGTGGCTAGGACACATAGTACGAAGAAAGGAGAATAGGTAAAGCAAAAGGTGTAGGTCAATGAATAGTAAATTTGATAATAGTAGATTAGATAAAATATATATGGTAGTATGTATTGGTCATGGTTGTTATGAAAGGCACTTGGAAAGAAGTGAACTTGCAATGGTTGCTGATTATATTGACTTCATTCATATTTACCTAATAGCAATCAATTTTTAAAAAATCAGCTTCTAATAGACCATTGCTGGTTTATTTTACTTGATTTAAACTTTAACATTGTATTTAATTAAGTGTGGCATGATTAAACAAATGTGATATGTCACTTGCTGACGATTTCCTTATAAATGCCAATTAGTCTTTGTTTTTAGGCAATCTAAAATCGAAACTTAATTTGAACAGCATTTATAGGGTTGCATGTTTCTTTTTTCTCTGTGGTAAATGCAAAAGGGAAACCTATGCAGTATTCTCTTAACAGATCTGTTGAATTCATTACAAGATTGTGCTGGGTTAAACTAAGAAACTCATAAGATGCTTCAATAAGCTGATTGAGAGAATTTTAGAAATGTTTAGTTTTCTAAATTTATTTATTTCTTGTTTTCTTCTATGTGCTGAGTTCTTATAGGATATTGATGATCATGACTCTCTACAATTTCCTGTTCTTTGTAACTCTTATAATTTTTTAAAAATTTTAAACCCTGTTCTGCCATCCATTTAAAGTTTGCTGGGTAGGTTATGCATTGTTTTTCTCTTGTCTTCACTCTGCATTGTGAATATCAACATTTCCATGTCTTCTTTCCTCATTAAGTGCACTAGAATTTTAACCACTTTCTGATATTAAGTATATGTGTCATTTTTATTTCCATTTTTGCTAAAATTTAATTGGTGCTCACATGTTCAGTTCATGACGTTCTAACCAAGCATCCTTCTATAGAACCACATTTCCTTATCTACAGAAACCATACATTTTGATAGAAATGAAATGTTTTTAATTAATATTAAATTTTGCTTTATTAAGATTAATAAAAAAAATTACCTAAATAATTTAAAATTAAGAACCATAGATTTTTTTTTCAGTTGAGAATACTGTTAATTTAATGAAACTCATTAAAGACAGTACTGGATCAAATTGATTGAATTTCCTAAAAATCAATTTTTCACCAAAGTGTTTCAGAATTTAAAAAGAACTAAAAATTATTTCTGGCATTTTAAGAGACTTCGAGATTTTGCAACATATCCAGGTGTGGGCAGTATTAAATGGGACAAGTTCATGAAAAATATGTGATTTATTAGATGAATACAGAAATATATATATGGAATAACGATATAGAAATGTGTATATATTAAGAACACTTTTGGAGGAAAAATGTATGAAAAAGTGGAAAATGTATTAGTGTAATGTGTTTCATCCTTTAGGACTTCATCAGACAAGGTTTATTTGCATTGCTGCAACTACACATGCACATGAATGAGCCATGCTAGGAATTTCACATTTCTAATAAAAGAATTTTTTGTGTTTTACATATATAAACTAACCAATTTCATTCAGATTCCAAAACACACAAATAAAACTATTTTCTCTAAATTTAAAATTCTCAGTGTCTCTTGTTCATGCACATGTGTAGTCATATCAACATTAATAAAACTAGTTTCTCTAAAGAAATGATATATATATTTAGGCAGCAACGTTTTCAAACATATTTTATTGAATATGACAGACAAGGAAAATTGGATTCATTTTTTAATTTTGCAATATTCTACATTTTTTCCTGTTTGGTGGGGGTAAGGGAGTGTAAAAATTGTCTGTTGTGTTTGTCTTGAGTACTTTCGACCACTTCTTTAGCCATTTTAAAGAGTTTTGTTAAGTTGTGTTAATTTCTTTTCCTGTTTGTTTATTTAAAATAAAGATTTGAAAAATGGAGTTGTGATTTTAGTGCCAAATTTTGAGAATTCACTAGAAAGAACATGTGAGTAATGCGAAAACTTTAAGAAAAATAAGAAGCTAATGCTTGCAGCCAGAAAAAGTTGCCTAAAACAAACTGGCATGCAGACTGAGGAAAATAGGCCTGAAGATTTTGACATTCCGAAGACAAAAGAAACAGTTGTAGTATATAACATTGCTGGATTTGGACAAACAACAACAATGAGGAACACACACACACATATATATATATATATCTTTTTTGTTATTTTTGTCAGTGATACTTGTGTGGAGCAGGATAGCAACCAGAGAGAGATTACCCATACAAAGGAACTATTGGGAGTTGTTAGCCAGCAGGAGTTCTGTCTTTAACCAAATATTTTATACTTTATAGAGTCTTAAAATTCCCATACATCTTTGCTTTTTCGGATTTTCACTTTGTTGACTTATATGGCTGGAATCATCTGTTAAACACACTTGGTGATTATTTGCCAGTTGTCACTTTTTTCTTTCCTTGACTTCAATTATGGTTGGATATATCTGTCTGTCACCCTTGTCCTTTGTTGACCTCACCAGCAGATAGATGTACCTCTGCTATTCAGTGAGAAACATTGATTGAGTTATCAAACCTCAGATTTCACTGGACTGAAATCCAGACAAAGCTAGGTTGAAGAGCAGTCTTGTCTGGGGAAAATAAATGAGAGCCAGACCCTGTATACATGGATCTACAGGGAATTTTTGCTTGAATGTAGGTGTTTGGAAATGCTCCACATAAAAATCAGCCATGTGCCACATTCTGCCTATGTGGGGAGGTTTGGGTAAATACTGAAGCAGTGAGTATTCTATTTAATGAGTTTACATATAAGAATGGGAGAGAATCAAAGGCTATATACAGCAACAAATGAAAGAAATTTGTGGCGAAGCATGACTGTTATTGACTGAAAGGATATGCAAACAAAAGCACAGAATTAAGTGTGTTTATATAAAAGATGTTTAATAAATCATATAAATTAAGGCTCTAATAAGAATTAAGAATAAGTTGATATAGATTACAGAAGTAGAAGCTAATTAATATATGAATGATGAACTTAATTCTATCTTACCATACATAGACTTTTTGTAATTATGAAAATACAGAAAGAAATTTGTCAGTGATTTTATTTGGCTTCTTTTCATGGCTTATGGCTATCTCATGTTGAAACACTAGTTCTTGTACAATCACCAAAGTTAAGCAAAGTCAGTATCTTGGAATTGGAAATTTGAGAGCTGAGTTAAATTTCAGCTGGTTTGTTATATTCACTTACATGCAAATACCTTTGGTATTCACCTCTTCTTCCCCCAGATATGGATTAATTAGTAGAATTTGTATCTGTAAATGATTATTTCTCAAACATTCTTAGAATCTGAAAACATTTTCTGGCTTTAAATAACCAGAAATAGGTTGATAAGCCCCCAAAACAAATCAATCAAACTTATTCCTCATCATTTTAGAAATTTTATCTTCATGAAAATCTAATGCATTATTTTCAGCATCAATCCAGATAAATTCTTACTGTTTTCAGTTTTAGTTAGCCTCATATCATTTGAGTATTTTATTGCTACTAGCAAAATTATGCCAATCATAAGGTGCCTTCTTGAACAAAAAAAAAGAAAAAAATCCTAGAGAACACGATGAATTTGCATCACGTTCTATGCCCCACAATTGTGAGAACTGCATTTTCTTTTTTAAAAAGATGCAATTAAATGTTAGGCAGCAAAAAATACCTTATCGCTCCTTCTTTTGTCATCATGAGATAAGCAAAAGATACTGCAAAAGATGACTTGCAGGTGCACTGGGATAAAATCATACATAATTGGTTGTACAGTTATCTTCGAAAATTTTGATTGTCAGCAGATTTTCCAGAAGAAAGCTAGAGTAAGCTTTGGGTTGAGTAACAGTAGCTTAAAAAATCAATACCATTTGTCATTAAGAATTAAAGCAAAACTATTGGTGCAAAACATAAGTCATTATATTAATGACTATTGTTTTAAAAGAATCTCTTAGCATCATTAATTTCTTTCTTTTGATTCTATAGAGGTTATGTAATGAAATCTATTTTCTTCTTTTATCTTAAAAAAAAAACCATATGGAATATTACTGCATTATAGCTAATTCTGGCACAAGGCTAGATGGCAAGTAAATTTGTGCAGAAAGATTATTACTCTAATCATCTATTCAGGGAAAAGAAATCACAGATTTTACCAGGGACAAATACCAATCATTGTTGGTAACACAAACAGCTACTAGCTAAATTACCAAAAAGCATAGATATGTACAGATGGGTTCTAATCATTTAAAAATTCCATAGTACATCTCAAACGAATCTAATAGAAAATAGTATTTTCACATTCTCTCCTGGGGTCAATGCATTGGTACCAGAGTGGGTGCTATACTTATGACATAGTTATTCATAGTTGCAATAACAATTATCTTGAATAGAAAATCAACATTCTCTCCAAGTATTTAAAAAAATAGGACCTGAGATAAACCTTTCCAAGACAATCTATAATCTGGAATTGCAATGGAAACAGTGACAACATCTAATTAAGGATGTGGAATTAATAAATACTAAAGACTTTAAATAACACAGTGTATAGATCAGTTACAACAAATTTAGGATAGGAGATAAGGAAATTGAACTGAGAATTTTTTTTTTTAATCATATCACCCTGGGTAAGGCGGTAAGGCCACTGGTGTGCAGGGGGCTATGTAAGAGTAAAGAGATTGGAAAAGAGAAAGCCGGAAACCACATCCTAAACAGGGAACAAGGGATGAGCCTCTACGCCTGTTCAATAGACGTGGGTGGAGTGCGAACCGGGCGATAGTTCAGTCTATCTACTCCAATTGAAAAAAAAATAAGGAAGAGTGAAAAAATTGGAAAAGAGAAAGCTGGAAACCACATCCTAAACAGGGAACAAGGGATGAGCCTCTACGCCTGTTCAATAGACGTGGGTGGAGTGTGAACCGGGCGATAGTTCAGTCTATCTACTCCAATTGAAAAAAAAAAATAAGGAAGAGTGAAAAGATTAGAAAAGAAAAAGCCGGAAACCACATCCTAAACAGGGAACAAGGGATGAGCCTCTACACCTGTTCAATAGACATGATATGCTACTAAAAGGATAGTTCTTCCCAACAGCACAAAACCAAAACATTAACCAAAAAAATTGAGTCCTGTTCTTAAATAGCTTCCTGAGATCAAAACTTACAGATGGATGTCATCAGTCAGTTAAGTGCCATACGTGATACACGCTTGGGTGATCATGTCTCGAAAGAGACATGACTGACTGGGCAGAATATTATCCTGCAGTAGGTTGCCATTGCTTTCTGCGGTAGACTGGTTGCCAGCCAAGGCTATAGAACCCAAACTGTCCTGTTATTTAATCCATAACTGGAGGAATGAGATGGATTAATAGCTTTCCCAAAGGTATTTGCACGTAAGTGAATGCAATGAATTCAGTTGGAATTCGAACTCAACTCCCCGATTTCTTGTTCCGAGCCGATATCCAATGCACCACAACTCACATATAGCACAAAACTCATTCAGAAATATCTAAACTCACCTGTATACAATTGCTTTCTCTGATTAGCTGTTACAAATGACTTCAGGTGGAATTAAGCCTGTAAGAATTACTGAGGACAATTCTTCTTCAAACCACCTGGACTGGCATTACAAAATCACAAAGGACTGTACAAGATAATAGAAACTATATCACTCTCAACATCAGCAGCACGTAAAATTTAGTATAGGAGATAATGAAATTAAACATAGACTAGGCTCCACTAGAATTAGTTTCACTCAATGATGTAAGATGCAACAAAACTAAAACATTAACTTAAAACTTGAGATCTGTTCTTAAACAGTTTTGTCAGATCAAGACTTTCATACAGATTCCATGAATGGTGCAAAAGTTCTCAAGAAATATCTAAACTGTCAGCTGTATACAACGCTTTCCTCATATTAATGATTTAAAACAACTTTGAGTTAGTGAAGCATGTAGTTCTTAGCAAGGACCATTCTTCTTTGAACCTTATAGACTGGCACTACAAAATCATAAATAAAGAACTATACCAAATAAAAGAAACCACATCTCTTGAGGACTTTTAACAGCAGCAACAACTAAAATGGGTATCACTAAACTGCCTAATTTGTATATCTGAGTGAGTGAAGCCTGTTGATCTTGGTGAGACCATCCTTTATTGAATCTTTTGGATTGGTGCTCCAGAATAATAAAGAACTCTACCAGATAACAGAAACCACATCAATTAGAGATTTTCAGCAACAGCAACAACTAAAATGGATATTACTAAACTGCCTAATATATTTGTATATCTTTGAGTGAGTGATGCCTGTGAGCCTTGACAAAAACAATCCATCTTTGAACTTTGTGGACTGGAGTTACAGAAGCACAATCTAAGAACTGTACCAGATAACAGAAACCGCATCTCTTGAGAACCTTCAATAGTGGCAACAACTAAAATGTATAGCACATGTAACTCAAAAAGGAAATAATGGTGTGAGATGTTGTTTTACACTACTTCAAACAAAAGGTTAGGAAGGAAACCTGCATTGCTAATGGAAATAGCAATAGCAGTTAGTGGACTTGAGAAACTTATCTTCCTGCAATACTATATTAATAGAAAGATTTTATAAATTTCAACTAAAAGTAGCACTATCTGCTCAGTCAGTGAATGCCAAATGTTTCCTTATAAGGAAACTTCTGATATTACAATTAACATTAGATCTGATGGGGAACTAGGATATTTATCTGATGTTTTAAATATTCAACAAAATTTCCAAATCCATGAATATTTAATTTTAAGAATTTATCCCAAGTAGAAATCTTCTACAAGTGGTGTTATTGATTTCTTACTAGTTCTCATGTCTGTGAGGAGAAATTGGTTGCTTGGCTTGATGGCGACTGATCACTTGAAACAGTGTTGAAATAATTCTAGTGCACACACACACACACACACACACACACAAAAAGAAATGTTAAAATCTATAGTGGTATCTTCATTAATTCTATGACTTTATATTTGTTACAAATTATCTACTTTATAGCTTTTCACATGTCTGTGAACAGAAAAGCATATGTTGGTTTGTTCTCGGTTATCTACTTTAAACAGTGTTGAAATAATTTTAACTCAGAAATAAAAAGAATGACATGCTGAGGTATATAAAAGCATGGTTAAATTTGCACTGTTGTATTTATTAATTTTTTGACATTCAAGTATGTATTTTTCTACAATTCAAGAACATATCTTTCTATAATTTCAAGTATGTATTTGTAACAAGTGGTGGAAGATCTTTGAAACTGGTCAATTGCTGTTGAAATAATTTTAGCCTAAAAAATAAAAACATATATATAAAAAACTGATCGATTAATAACTCAGTGAACTTTATTTACATGAATTTTGTGTCTGCAACAGAATAAGTACTTAAGAAGTGTACTTAGGCATTTTAAATAATTATCTTATGGTTCCTTGAGTTTTCAGTTTTGTATTTTCATAGTTTAATTGTAGAATAAAACCTGAATTTTAAGCAGTGTCCTGTGATTTTGTACATTTTATTAACTAAATAGAAGCAACAAGGAAAGAAATTTAAACATCAGAAGTGTTTGAACAGCTAACAGAAAATGGGGACACTGAAATCCAAAGGTGTATTAGAATAGCAAAATATGCCTTCTAAAAACTAAGTAAACTATTAAAAATCACTGGGAGGGAACCTACCATGCATTGAATATTACTGGGTCATCTGGTCTGGTGCTTCTGCTAATTATGCAAACATTCTTGACAAAATACAAAAAATCTGCAATATTATTGGTCCTGATCTGGCATTTTGACTTGACTTTCCTACTGCTGTTACATAGCTTCTCTGTGCCTTTTCTATAAATATTTTTATGGTAAGTGTTCTTATAAGAATTACTATTTGGTGCATTTATTTTACAAATTTAAATGCACTACTAGATTTTCAGCTAGGTCTCATCGTTTTACAGTTGAAATGGCTAGATAACTGTAAGTTCTATGCCGATAGTTTCTTCTTTGATACTTCTCACTCGTGGAGTTCTCTTCTAGCTTTTTGCCCTCAAGTGGATTTCAATCTTCAAATATTTAAATGAAACATCACTTGTCATTGCGCACTTCCTTAAAACCAGTTCTTTTATTGCCTTCTATCCTTAATGATTTTTTTTCAGATTCTTTCATTATCAGTAATTGATTGTGTCCTGGTGGCTTTCTTGTCTTGCTTGGAGTAAAATTATAGCAAAAGATAATATGAGTGTACTTACTTGAAAATCAGTAAAACACAGTCCACTGATGAGAAACATACAACTATCACATCCACCAAACAGGTCTATTAATTTTTTACATGAGAAAAATGAAAGAAATTTGAAGATGTTATTTCTGTCCTAATTTCTGGGTTCAAGAGTTATCATTATTTACGCTATGAATATTTGGACTATTTTCCTCATCTGTATTGTTGTTGTTATCATGTTTCAGCTATTGTATCCTCCAGTATTCATCAGATGAAGACTAGCCTAGTGGGATAAAGTGTTGGTTCATGAGTTTGGTGGTTCATTAGGAGTTTACTCCCTTGGATGAAAAGAAGACTTGATGCAGCAGGGATGTGATTCTTTAGAGGATTGTAAAGATGTAAGAAGTTTTAAACAAAAAGAAAACTTATACTTAATATTTACCCATCATCAAAACATGTTGAAAACAATAGTTATTAGCTAATCTCTGAGCTTAATCAGCACCAAGTTCAGTCAGTACTTAGAGAGGAGACTGCTTGGTAATGCTGGGTACTATAAGCAACCTCCAACAATCCAAAAATTTGACTCTCACAGGACAAACTGAAGGCAAGAGGGACAGTGGGGAATCTACCTAACAAGCTTGTGTAAATGGATGGCAGAACATGGACTGGGAAGGATAGTAAAAAGACAAACATTGCTAAGAGCTACAAAAGATAGATTTTGGGGAGTCATTTCAGTTCAGTATAGTTTCCTTCTTATTTATTTGGATGTGCGTCATGGTGCAGTGGATATCAGCTCGGAACGAGAAATCGGGGAGCTGAGTTCGAATTCCAGTTGAATTCATTGCATTCATTTACGCGCAAATACCCTTGGGAAAGGTATTAATCCATCTCTTCTTTCCAGTTATGGGATAAATAACAGGACAGATTGGGTTCTATAGCCTTGGCTGTCAACCAGTCTATTGCAGAAAGCAATGGCAACCTACTGCGGGATAATCTTCTGCCCAGTCAGTCATGTCTCTTTCGAGACATGATCGCCCAAGCGTGTTTCACGTATGGCACTTAACTGACTGACTTATTTGTTTATTTTTTAACAGTTAGCTCATTTATTTGAACAATCAATTATCCAAACAAAATACTACCAACCTCTTTCTTTTGAATAACCAACAACCCACCATATTTCTGATAATTATTCCAGCATTGTTCAAAGCCAAGATAAATTGCCCAGGGTTGCTACAAATTTTGTATATAAAGTTGAAACAAATGTATAACTAAGAAATGTCTTTGTTGTTAATTAAAAATTTATAATTGTCTTCATTCACCAGGTTCATTTTCAGTGTCATGGGTCTTGTCTATGGATGTTGTTTGAATCTACAGTAAATGAATAATTATTTAGAGAATATTTTCATAGATTGATTAGTCTTCTACAGCTTATCAACTATTTAGCAAGTTATTTAAATCCAGGAAATATTTTTAGATTGTAAGAATTTTTTTTTGGTTATTATGTTTTGGTGATACAAGTGTTACTAATTGACTCATAGCTGGGAAGAGAAGACGTGAATTCATGCCATTCCCAAGAGTATTTGCATGTAAATGAATATAACAAACCTAACAGGAATTGGAAGGTGGATCTACAATTACAATTTTTTTAGCTATGATCCATTACAGCACCCACACATCCATCCTTACAGCACCTGTTATTTTATCCTTACAGCACCCACACTTCTATACTTACAGCACCTGCTATTACATCCTTACAACACCCACATATCTATCCTTACAGCATCCACACATCCATCCTATGATCAGATTCTATGTTACTTAACTTTGAAACATTGGTTCCTATATTATCACCAATGTGATGCCATATGCTTTTCATAGAGAATGAGTAGAATAAAAAGTGACAATAGATTTTATATGTTCCTGGTAAGTTTGGAGAAAATTATTAAGTGAAATTGCTTTTTTGAAAGCACGCAAATATTTTTCATGTTCCAATATTAGTAACAAGTGAGATTATTGTCTTACAATTAACAGTTACAAATGGTAATTGTTACTATAAAAATAATAAACATCTGCCTAAGCAAAAAGATGAACAAATGAAATAGAAAATTTGAGAAGAGTACATGAAATAGTTTGGTTGTGTAGTGTGGTACGCAAGCTACTCTATCAAGACTTCGGGCTACTTGTTGAAACTATCGATTATAACCACATAATAGTGGTCCTTGTGAGGGCCTGTGAAGTCAACATGAATCCTTGACCAAGGCTTGAATGTAGTTGGTGGCACTTTGGCTGCTAAAGGTGTCTATCATTTCTGCGATGTCTCTATCCATATTTTGCCAACATACAAAACTACGCATCAGACTCTTCATCCAATTTTTTCCTGGATGTCCTGAATTAAAATCTCATAGAATCCTTTTTTGTAAGTTCGGTATTACAACTTGTACAGTTGTACAGCAAGAACACATCTGACGCATTTTTGTCAGTAGCTAAATTTTTTTTCTTATCGCGAATGAAATCGTCTTTTACTGCCTCCCTCTTTATTTCAGCTAGCGTTACCGGGAGTTCTCTGACCATATTTGTGGGCATTGTTTTAATCTCACAATTTGTGTGGAGTGCTGCAATTATTGTGCCGTCAAAGGAGTCTTTTTTTCTTTTGGTATCAGCCTCAATAGGCTGTCTGCATGATAAATTTTCTTCAGCATTAAGTATACCAAGTTAAAATTCTAATTCAGCAAGATGGTGCCCCATCTAAGTAGTCTATTTGCCATATGGCACAGTAAACCCTTTTTTTGACCCAAAGATTGAGATTAGAGGTTTGTGGTATGTCTGAAGAGTGAAAAGCCTACCATGCAAATACCTATGGAACTTAGTCACTGCAAATATTATGGCTAGAGCTATTTTTTTATCTGTGAGTATTGCCTTTCCGTGGGTAGCAATGTCCTGGAAGCGTGTGCGATTGGTTTTTGTGTGCCATCAGGCATTCGGTGTAAGATGCAGGCTCCAACGCCATATGAACTGGCATCACTTACTATGATAATGTCCAGTTTCAGGTTGTAATGGGTTAAGAGATCAGATGTAAGTGTGTTTTTAATTTTTTCAGATGCCGCCTGGCATGGGGTTGTTATTCAGAGCTTCGAGAAGCAATTCCTAAACTCGTTTTTGTTTGTTTTCATTTGCTTGAAGCATTTCTAAATATCTGTCTTCACTTTTTTGCAGTGTTTCCCTGTGTCTGTCTTCATTTTTCTGTAATGTTTCGATATATCTGTATTCATTTTTTTTGTTAATATCTCTAACAAGAGTTGCTGTTCTTTTTGTTGTTATTCTATTAGACGTTTTTCTGTTTTCTGTTAGTGGTCCAGTTGAGCTTTCATCATCTGGATGATGATGACTTTAAAATCCTCCATCATGGACTTTTACTTAAAATGAGAAAGAAACAATTCTTACTACTTATAAATTCTTTTGTCAACGAGAAGAAGAAATGGAAAAATTTTTTTTCCTTCATGGGGGTGGGGATGAGGGGGAGAAACTTCCTTATTTTCTAGCTGGTTACTGTAACTATTAAAAGGATTACAGTTTTAGACTGTACATAACAGAACGAGAACAACAATTTACCTTTTTTTTTTCTCTGTGGGAAGAAAAAAAATTATTAGCAAGAAGAAAATCTACTTACACTGTGTTTTGGGGCACAGTTTACAGACAGTTTGTTAATTATTTACCGGTGTCCAATAATAATTTTCGCCTTGAATATTGTAGGATTTGCTGTTGAGATTTTCGTGGTAAAAATGTTTGTTTCCTTTGAGCTATGGGACGGTTTGTTATTGCTGTAGTTAAGGTTTCACGTAGTCTTGAACAACTTGTCAGTCGTTTATTTAAGAGTTCTTTGTAGGCAATTGTCAAGCTTTGTGGCTTTGAAATTCTTGTCGACAATTTTTGTGGTGAAGAAGTATTGCGGGTTCTAGGCAAGTTCGAATTCTTCATCGCTAATTGATGTGGACAATGATTTGTTGAGGGTTCTAGGTAGTTTGAATTTCTTCATTGCCAATTGATGTGGCCCTGGAAAAAAGGTCACAAGAAAAACTCGGACATGGTATACAGTTGGAATCAATATTATTTTACAAAAGAGAACAGTGTACAGAGGAAATAGAGTATAATAGTACTTAGCACCGGAATGACGTACTAACAAATGAGTATCGTAGCTGCTACTTACTAATACCTCCAAGAGTAGATAACTCTCAGTATTTATGTAGTCCAGTAAAGTTTATATTAGTGTGTAGGTAATTCCTCACAACAAAATATATATATATTGACTTAAATGGTCAAAACAAAACATTTGGGATCAATCAAAGACACTTTTAAGGCTAGATGGAATAAAAGTAAGTCTCTATTTAAACTAGAAAACTTAAAACATTGTATGAAATTGCATAGCCATGTGTGGAAATTGAAATTAAAAGATGGAAAAGTCCTGACATAATAATAAAAACAGCCAAGCCTTACAATAGTGATAAAATATGTAGACTGTACCAGGCAGAAAATTGGCTATTATGTTATTTCCAAACAAAAATGAATTACTAAATGAAAGAACAGAAATTATGACCAAGTGTAAGCATACCAACAAATACATATTAGGATCATACAATCATGGATGAAAGTGTTCTAAGATTTTTAAGGAACTTCTGATTTTGAAAATTGCATGTTCATAAAAGATCCCTGTTACCTTTTCTTTTTTTTTTTTTTTTATAAGCGTTTCACCCCGAGCAAGGCATGTCACTGCCACTACTGTGCAGGGGGCTACGTAGAGTGGAGAAAGGCTGATTAAATATAGGAAATGACAGAGGGTGGGTGATAGGCGGGTAAGGACACCGAGAATGAGGGTTGGGTAGATGAGAGTGTTGTGAGAATAGTTGGGAGTTAGTGTGATAGGAGGTGTCTATTGACCCTACATTTAAACACCTGGAGATTGTAACTGTCGGGAAAGCAGACTTGTGGAAGGGAGTTCCACAGGCGGGAAGTGCGAGAAAAGAAGCTGTTGGAGTAGAATTTACGGTTACATCTTATTTGTTCAACTGTAAAAGGGTGGGACCTAGTTGCTAATCTAGTATCTCGTGTAAATTCGTGCTTAGGCGGCACCAGTGATCTAAGCTCATCGGAGCAGAAGCCATGAAAGTACTTGTAGAAGAGGCACAGGGAAGCCACATCACGCCGGTGAGAGAGCGGCTGCAGCCGGTCTGCCAAGTCAGTATCAACCACGTTACAGATCCTCCTTTGTATTTTGTCAAGAAGCCCAAGGAGAGCAGCAGGGGCACCCGACCAGATATGGCAGCAATATTCAATACACGGGCGGATGGTAGATTTGTATATGTGCAGAATAGATTCAGGTGGGAAAAATTTCCGGGCCCTGCACAGGGAGCCCACTTTCATAGCAGCAGATTTGGCAATGGATTCAATATAGTCATTCCATTTGAGGTCCGCCGAGAGTGTAAGGCCAAGGAGGCGTAGTATTTTACTCTCTGGGAGGCTAGCCTGTCCCATGCTAATGGGAGGTAGATGCGATTGTCTATGGTGATTAGTTGATAACCGCTTTGTCTTAGAGGCATTGAAATTTACCAACCATTTCCTACCCCAGGCCACTACGGATTGGAGGTCCCTTTCAAGTACGGCAGCGAGGTTCACTTTGTCGTCCAGACCTGGTTTCTGATCGATGCAGGAGTAGATTGTTGTGTCGTCGGCATACATGCCAACTTGGGATCTAATGGTGTCGGGGAGATCATTAATGTAGATCAGAAAGAGCGTGGGACCTAGGACCTGAGTGTTTAAAAAAAATCGTAACTTCATTTAATGTAAATCACCGGAATACATGGAAATGTAGAAACCAGGATCATGTAATAACTTGTTTACAAATGAAATATGTATATAGCCATCAAATAGGATAAGCAAACACATGCACGCACCTTAATTTGACACAAGTCTAGAGAGAACTGAGGGTAGAAAGATATTGTTGTTTCAATTTTCAAAGTTAGATTTTCTTTCTTCTTAGACCTTTGTAAGTCTACCATTCCTTGAATATTCTTGCCATGTCTGGTCTAGTATTTCTGCTAATTATTTAGAGATTTTTAATAAAATCCAAAGAAAAATCTGCAATGTTATTGGTCCTGACTTCTCGGCTTCAGTCACTTTCTCATCATCAACATAGAATCTCTGTACCTTTTCTAAAAATACTTTCATGGTAATTGTTCTGATGAACATTTTCTTGTGGTATCTAGACTTCATGAATTTAATTGCAGTACTGGATTAGTGGCAAGGTCTCATTATTTTACAGTTGAAATGGCTAGATGTAGGCTTAAGGTCTATGCTAATAGTTTCTTCTCTCATACTTCTTGCTTGTGAAATTCTCTTTTAGCTTCTTGTTTTTAAGTTGACATTGATCTTCAAATATTTAAATGATACTTCAGTTGTTATAGCCTACTTCCTTGAATCCTGTTTCTTTATTCTCTTCTCTCTTTAGCAATTTTTCACATATTCTTTCATTCTCAGTAACAGCCTGTGTCTTAATGGTTTTGTTGCTTTATTTAGAATGAAATGATAAAAAAGATGAGTATGCTTAACTTGATACTCTATTTGGACTCAGTGGAAACAAGGTGAACAATAACTGAGTAGTACTCAAAATAAGAACATTCACCAAACAATACCTCAATTTTAACTCCTACCACCCATACAGTGTAAAGAAAGTGGTCGACTATTGCTTAAAACATTGAGCAAAGGTTATCACTGGTAATCCAGAGATATATGAACAATAAATATAAACAGTACCCTACAGCATAACAATTACCCTGGGTATGTGACAGAAGCTCCAACAAACTAGGATAAAAGGGTGCAAGAGGATAGCAACACTCAAAAAACAGTCTCAGACTGCCTACTCTATATGAAAGGATTATCAGAAAAATACAAAGTATCTGTGGTTCATATAACATTAGAACTACCTTCAAGAGTGGTTCAACATTTTGCAAACACCGTTTCCTAGTAATACTTCCCATAGAGGCAAATATGATTAAGAACTGTGTGTACACCATCCCATGTAGTGTGGTAAGAGATGTAATCAAGAAATAGGGCACCTCCTTAAGGTAAGACTGCAAGATCACTGTAAAACACTAATACAAGGAAAAATAGAAAAATCAGACATAGCTGACCACATATGGAAAAAAAAAAAAAGAAATCACTGCCACCTGTGGATTGAAGTTGAAATAACAGACAGAGAACAACACTTAAGAAAACTTAAGGAATCTGTGCATATGCTAGGCCACAAAAATCTCCTAAGTCAGCTAAGCATAGAAATGAATACAATATAGTGGTAGAGAAAAACAATTACATAAAACTAAATTCTAATATGAGCTCTGGTAAAAATAGTTACTGAGACATTAGGTTTATGCGTCCCAAAAATTCATACACTGTAGAACACATGGCCCTGGGAATAAAAATGTTGGTTATGTCTAGTGACTTAAACCAAAAGAATCGTGAGTTCAATACCTGGCTACAGCAGAGGTGAACAAAAGACTTAGAGTTGAGTTTAAAGTGTGATAATTGATTGTGAGGACAACATTTCAAATAATGTAAATTAAAAAAGAACTAAATAAGATATCATTAGACATAGGCTATGGAACAACAACAGTCTACCTTGGTAGATTAAAGAAAGGGTTCAATTCAGAATTTCCTGTAGGTTACTCGGATTGATATACATCTGATGAAGGACAAGGGGCACTATGGCTGAAGCATTGTAATAATAACAGATGTGTTAAATAGTCCATACATAAATAGTGTAAATCTTATTTATGTCACTTGAAACTTGTTGAAAGCAGATTAAAAAATTCTTGGTTACTAGTTTCTTTTCTCTAAAAGGCAATGATAAATCTTTAGTCTTTGGAGCCTTGATGGTCTTTATCATTATACTAGAACAATCAGTCAGTTGTGTCATATGTGATACTTGCTTAGGTGATCATGTCTCGAAAGATACATATCTGACTGGGCAGAAAATTTTCCTGCAGTAGGTTGCCATTACTTTCTGCGGTAGACTTACTGCCAACCAAGGCTATGGAACCTAATCTGTTCTGCTATATAACCTATAGCCAGGGGAAGAAATGGATTCATACCTTTCACAAGTGTATTTGCACATAAGTGAATGCAACAAATTCAACTGGAACAAGTGGGTGTAAAAGTGGGTGAGATGGAGTGTCATGGTTGACAGCACAGAAAATATTTGTGAGAGATAGCACAAATTCTATTTTGAAATGATGCTGCTTATATCTCCTTACAAAATTTCACTTAAGTTAACTATCAATCATTCTGACTAAATTCTCATTACTAGCATGCCACATTTGTACATGCAGAATAGATAATCACTTGAGCAAAGCATTCTCCTTATTGTAGCACTAGTAGCTAACAGCTGTTATCTTTATTGACAGTCATGATATAATCCAGTTAAGGAGTAGATTTCGAAGAAGTGCTTCCCTAATCAGTACACACTTAACTTCCTCAAGTACAGAATCAAACATTATCTGTCATACATAATCTACAGTTCTTACCTCCTCTTGCATTCAGTAATCTTTTATGTTGAGTGGCTCCTGCACCTTATTATTGATGAAGATTTAGTAAAAAAGTATCTAGAATGAATAAACAATCTATCATCATTTGAGAAATATTTATTGGAGTAGATAGACTAAACTATCACCCGGTTCACACTCCACCCACATCTATTGAACAGGTGAAGAGGCTCATCCCTTGTTTCCTGTTTAGGATGGGGTTTCCGGTTTTCTCTTTTCCAATCTTTTCACTCTTTTCCTTTATTATTATTATTATTTTTTTTTTTTTTTTTTTGCAATTGGAGTAGATAGACTAAACCATCGCCCGGTTCACACTCCACCCACATCTATTGAACAGGTGAAGAGGCTCATCCCTTGTTTCCTGTTTAGGATGCGGTTTCTGGTTTTCTCTTTTCCAATCTTTTCACTCTTTTCCTTTTTTATTATTTTTTTTTTCAATTGGAGTAGATAGACTAAACTATCGCCCGGTTCACACTCCACCCACATCTATTGAACAGGTGAAGAGGCTCATCCCTTGTTTCCTGTTTAGGATGTGGTTTCCGGCTTTCTCTTTTCCATTCTTTTTACCCTTACGTAGCCCCCTGCGCATCAGTGGCGTTACCGCCTTGCTTGGGGTGATATGATTAAAAAAAAAAAAAAAATAGAAAAATGACAAATAATATTAATTTTTATATATTTGTTTTGATTTCAATAATTTTCTCATTATTTGAAATTCAGGGGAATTTAATATTGAAATTCAGGGGAATTTATTAATTTAATTTCTGTATCACCTTTTATTTTAAAATGCTCAATGAAGAGATTCCTTAACTCTCAGTAACCTCTTGCATCTTAGTGGCTTTATCATCTTTCTTAGAGTAAAATGATAAAAAGGAAAAGTTGACACTACTTGCAGAATTTTCATGTGGTCAGATAGTTTATATAAATTAATGTTATTGGATATAATGTGGATATCTAATGAATAATTGAAAGAAATGTTAAAAAGGAATTTAAAGAGTGTAAAGAAGAGTTGAGCACTTATTGCAGTATTTTCTGAAATATTAGTTATTTTGGGTTTTTAAAGGATAGAAAAAAAACTGACCAAAGATTCAATTAAACTCATCTTTTTGGTTGACTGATATTTGTCAAGTTGATTAAATTTAATTATATAAAAGGTTCACTGTTACCAAGTTTCACTTCTTTTTTTTTTTATATTTGTGACTGGCTGTGTATTTTTGCTTCAATATCAATAAAGAACAATGGAGAAATAAGGGGAGGAACAGAGCTTGTGTGAAAGAAAAACAATTCAATCAATTTTTGTCTGACTTGTGTCTTTATCTTAGTTTTTGCCGTCACCACATTTCTGCTGTTATATCCACTGACTACATAACCAAGATAAAGATGAGTCTCTGAGGATTATTCCAACCTGTCTGCCAGCACACCTTGTAGCAGTGAAAGTAGTCACTTTTCTCATCCAAAGAAATGACCAGTGTTGCACATATTCTGTTGAACAGAAAACTTAACCAGATTCTCATTAACTTGGCAGGATGTGAAAAATGTTGATCTCACTAATCATAGGTATCCCAGGAGTCTGTAAAAACTGCTATATTTTAGTGCTAAGGAGCTCTTTTGGTTGTTTGTGCATATTCATATGGCTGGGTTTGTTAGTGATTGTTACAACCTGCACTAAATGTTTGTTATACATGACCAATTGGTGAAATTCTGTTCAAGATTATAAAAGAGACAAAAACCCTTTTCTCCTTTTGCTTCAAGATGAAGTAGCAGCAATAATGACTCTCTGCTTCTAGAGAGACACTCTCAAGGGTAGGTCAACTGCTTAATTTATCAAAACCACCTGAGGCATCACATACATACACTATGCTATTTTTTTTAACTTTCAGTATAAATTTAAAAAGAATTTTCTCATTCTCTTTTTTTGTGAGCTATGTTGTTCATTATGAAAATCTATATTAAAATTATTTTCCAATAGCAATCTCATCTATTAGAATCCTATAGCAATTCTTCAAGTCCGACTAAATAAATGCATTGTTTACATATCCTGATTGTTTATCAATGTGTTATATACTGTATTTTCTTGTGTATAATAATTTGTATGGAAATTAAAGGCAAGGAAGAAGAGACATATTATACACAAGTAAAGTGCACAAATTAAAACCTTTTTTCAAATTATCATACTGACCACATAATTAAAGACAGACATGATTATTTAAGCTGTACATGAATATTAGAGTCAAGTAAATGCATTATAATGAAGAGCTATTCTGGATGGCATTTTAGTTTAAGGACTTAAGGTGAAAAATTTAAAATTGTATTACCCCACTGATAGAGCATAAAATAACAGACAGTGGTGCGCATTGTAACAACTAAAATTAGGACAATGAAACCACTCTGATACTTGATTTACATTTCAAACCCAACTTTATTTAACAAACCTAAAATGATAATTTGAAAACTGTCTGAAAAATGATAAAACTGACTATAATATTTGTCTATATTTATTAGATGAGGTATTGTAGTTATTTTCACTATTTACATTGTTTGGATGGTTGTCCTCATCTTTGTTCTCATATTCATGACTTTTTGCCCACTTTATGCTCCAACCTTCTTTGTGTAATTAGAATTTCAAACTGAACCCTTTATTTCATTCACTGGGGTAGATTGTTCTAGTTCCCTGAGTCATGCCTCTCCCCTTTAACTCAACTTTCTTTTTTTTTTTTTTTTTTTTTTTTTTTTTTTGGTTTACCACTGCTATAGCCAGATACTGAACTCACAACTCTTTGGGTCAAGACACTGTCTGACTATAATATACAATATACATTTGTATACAAGCGGTTTGCTGCCATTATAGATTCTTGATTATCTTAACGTCTTTTCCGAAAATGTCAAGCATCTCTATCAAGTCCATGTGTCATACTTTGTCAAACACCTTTACGTAATCTATAAAACACAGATAAAGGTTCTTTTGCATTTGTATTGCTCATTCAGATAGCATTCTGAGCATGAATACCACATTCCTCATTCCAGTATCTTTAACAAATCCACATTGTTCCTATCCTATGTCTGGGCCAATTCTGCTGCACGCTCTGTTCATCAGAATTTGGTTGATGAGTTTTGTTATGTGGCTCATTAAACTGATTGTTTGATGGAACTGACATTCCTTTCTACCTGGCTTCTTAGGTAGTGTTATGAAGATTGATCTGTTTAGGTTCTCCGGTATGTTGCCACTGATGTAGATTTTGTTTATTATTTATGTTAGTCTGTCGACACCAAAGCATTCTAGAGACATTAACATCTTTATTACAATCCCATCTGGTCCTGCTGCTTTTTTCTGTTCCATTTGGCTATTACCAATTCCACTTCAGTTTTTAATATTTCTGGTCCATCCTTAATTTTGTGCATTGTTGGTTGCTCTTTCTTGTCATGGAACAGATCTCCGATATACTCATTTCATCTCTGAAGTATATTTTCTTTTTTTAGTATTAGCATGCCATTTTTTGCTTTTATACATCCTGTTGCTGAGCATGTCCTTTGCCCTGTTCTTTTATTTTTTATGCATGTCTCCAATATTTGTTGTACTCAATCTCTCTACTTCCGTGCATTTGCTGTTGAGCCATCTTTCTTTAGCCTGTCTATATTTGCTCCATATTTCCTGGTGTAGTCTCTTATATTCAGTTTTAGTACTGTATTAAATTTATAAAATCTTGTCCCCCCCACTAGAGAAAAATTCATCAGAAAAATTACCATGAAAATATTTATAGAAAAGATCTAGGGAAGTAGAAAAGTGACTGAGGCTGAGATACCAGGTCAGGATCAATTACACTGCGGATTCTTCTCTGGATTTTATCAAGGATCTCTAAATATATTGCAGGATCACCAAAACATACATGGCAGCAATATTCTGTTATAAGTTGTTTCTAGCGGTTATAAAATTAAGTTTTGTTTAGGCTACTCATCATAACATCTGTTAGAAATAGGCTTGATTGAAATCCAACAGGCTTTTTTGATTCATTTGGAGTTCTTTATTTAACCCTGGAACACGGTCGTAATCAATAAAACAAAGAGCATCAGTATCAGATACCCCACGATTGTGTTACAGGGTTAAGGTGTTGGGCTTAATTATTGTATTATTTACTTCACAACATCCCCAATTTTGAGATTGCTTTTAAATATTTTATTTATGAGTTTTTCTATATTTTGAACCATTTTGGTCCAGTATAGATAGCTTCTCATAAGAGATTTAATCCTTGAAATTTCTGGATATCCACTATGAAATTCATTTAATATTTGTTTTTGTAATATACTAGGTATTATTACGCTTTACACAAACAGCAATACTCTGTCACATATCAAGTGAGTATTCAAGTCTGGATTACATTTCAAAAATTGTTGATCTGTCTCACTTTTAGTTGTTTTTTTTTGTTTTTTTTTTATTCACCTCCCCACTCTGTTCTTTCTTGTGAGTTTGTCAACATACTTACTGAACTTTGTATTTTCTAGGTTTTGTGTCAACCTTTAGTTTTTCCATACATTTCTTTTTCTGGTAATTGTACTTGTATGTTCAATGAATTCTTGTAGTGTTGGTTGATCAAACTGTCATAGAGTACTTGTATAGGTTCTTTCTTTCTTGCAGGCCTTTCTTCAATAAACACTTTACTAATTACAATTTCTTTTGTTTTTTCATTTTTTTATTCTTACTATATATATCATCTTTCTAATTCATAACATTATTATGCTGTCTTCTCACATTTCTTTTCCACTTTTATGTGCTCTGTTTCAAAAAAATTTAGTGTCCTTTTTGTCATTCGTTTTTATTGTTTTTTTGACCTGGTAACAACTTGTCAAACACTGATTTAATTTTTCTTGTGAACATCAATTCTGCTGGCAACATGCCTGACTGTATATTGAGATTTAACATTATCCAGTATACTATCAAGAATTTTATAGTGCTTTTTGTTCAGTTTTTCATTACCTTGCTTTTCTTAAAGCTCTCTTAAAAATACTCACAAACCATTCAGCTTGTTTGTTTGTCTTTGGTTGATATGACAGAAAAGTAATATATTCAATCAAAAACATTTTACAAAAATTTTAAAATTCATAATCCGTCAATTATGTACTGTTGTTTAAGATCTGGAATGCCATATCTTGATGTAAAAAAAAAAATCACTCTAACCATTGTTTTTTTTTTGCACTTAGAAATTTCATAGCATTTTGTAAAACTACCAAAAGATAAAAATGTTCAATTTATTGGACCTGCAAAATCTACAAGCAGTCTTGACCAAGGAATCTCTATCATTGGCTAAAGTTGTAATTTCATAGGGTGATTTTCATGTCAGAGCACAGCTTCTGCAGGCTTTTACTAGTTTTTCAATATTTTGAACCATTTTGGTCCAGTATAGATAGCTTCTCATAAGAGATTTAATCCTTGAAATTTCTGGATATCCACTATGAAATTCATTTAATATTTGTTTTTGTAATATACTAGGTATTATTACGCTTTACACAAACAGCAATACTCTATCAAGTGAGTATTCAAGTCTGGATTACATTTTAAAAATTGTTGATCTGTCTCACTTTTAGTTGTTTTTTTTTTTTGGTTTTTTTTATTCAAAATAAACATCTTGTTATGCTTTTACTTTTATTTCTTCCAAGGTAATTGGTAGTTTGCATATCAAATGGCATAATTTTTAATTTCTATTTCACTTTTTAATGCTGCAATAAGTGTTCTCAAACGTTTCATTATTTTTTAGCATCAATCTTGATAACTCATTTACATGTTCTAATTTTTGGGATGGTTAGTATTCCACCCTAAAATCATAATTTAATAAGATGGCACCCTAGCATTGTAATATATTTTCTGTATGCATAGAAATGCATTTTTTTTCAAACTATAAATTGATAATAGAGGTCTGTGGACTTTCTGCAACTGAAAGTTCCTTCTATGTATAAATTTATGAAATTTTCTCATTGCAAATATTATTGCCTTTTTTTCAATTTGGTTGTAATTTTTTTTCTGCTGGAAGTAGCGAACATGAACCATGTGCCATGGCTTTTATGGTACTGTTATCATGCTTATGTAGAATTACTGCTTCTATATCATAATCATTAACATTTAAAGCTAATACAAATTCTGCTTTTAGATCATAATGTGCTAATGATAAGTCTGAAGTTACTATTATTTTTTATTTCTTCAAATGCCTTCTGACTGCTATCAATTTCCACTTTGTACCTTTTTGGGCAAATTGTTCAGTGGAGCTTTCAAATTCTGTGTATTAGGTATATAAATTTGATAATAGTTTGCTAGTCTCAGAAATCCTTGTTGGGGGAGGTATCTTCTTAATTGCACTTGCCCTTAACAGATGTAGTTGACAACCATTTTTGTCAATAATTTGTCTTAGGTACTTGATTTTAGACAAAGACCTTTTTTTTTCTTTTTCACCAAGTTTAAAATTGTACTCTTGTATTTTTTCAAAAACTTTTTTCATGTACCCAAAATGTTGTTTTTTTTTTAGATACAGTTTTAACTAATATAACATCCAGATAAGCAACTGAAAAATCACAATCTGCAAGCATAGTATCTCTATTTTGTTGAAATATAGCTGGAGCCACTTTTTGTTGAACTTATGCAATTCTTTGTCTTCAACCTGTATTTGTAAATACATTTCAGAAAGATCCAGTTTCAAAAAAGATTTCTCACTTTTAATTTTTCAAAATTTCTCTGGACTTGTTTAACCCAGTAAAAAAATCTGCACGAATGCAAATTTTTAAATATGTAAGACAGATTGTGGCAAGAAAAAATATCTATCCAAACACTGTGAATCAAGGGTTACTGGATGTGAAAGAACATAAAAAAAGATACTATTAAGGAGAGAGACTAATAGAAAAAACAGGAATTAAAATGACATATGATAATAATTGACATTGCATTTCAATTTTTGAATACCAAAATTAACTGGGAAGCAAGAAGTTGGAAAGGAGTCCCACAGGTGAGAAATGCAAGATAAGAAAATGTTTGTTTAAAACTTATGGTTACATTTAGTCATTTCAACTATAAAATAATGGCACCTTACTGCCAATCTAGTATTCTGTCTAAATTGATAAAACCTAGATACCATAGAGTAAAGTTCATTAGAACAATTACCATGAAAATATTTGTAGGAAAAGTACAGGAAAGCTACATTATAGCAGTGGGAAAGGAAATGAAGCTGAGATGTCAGGTCAGAACTAATAACATTGCAGATTCTTTCTTGGATTTTAGCAAGGATCTCTAAATATATAGTAGAAGCACCAGACCAGATTTGGCAGCAATATTAAAAAAATGTATGAATGGTAGATTTATTTATAAATATATAAGATAGATTCTAGTGAGAAAAGCATAGCGAACCAACTTTTCTAGCAGCAGACCTAGAAATAGATTCAGTATAATTTTTTTCACTTCATGTTATAAAAATGTTATCCTGAGAAGGTTCAAGGAATTGCTTTCCTGGAGGTTAACATCATCCACTCCTGATGGAAGGTAAAACTGTTCTCTCTGATAAATAAAACAGTAGATTCATGGAGGCATTAAAGTTAACAAGTTAATAGCTATTCGGCTAAATATGTTCATAGTTTTTTTGAAAGTTGTTGTTTTTGTTTTTTAAAAACTACTATATTATTTACGAATAGTAGGTCTCTGTGCTTGGTAATGTTCTGAGATAAAGAGATTTCCTGATTTTGCACAGTTTTCTTGAAAAATTCAGATAATCGTTAAAAAGACGTTTGGAATAATTAAATAAAGATAGTCTTAGTTTTGACTTTCCCAAAATACTTCCTGTACTATTTGGTTTTTTTTTATTTTTTTTTATTTTTGTTTTAAAATGATTTAAATTAATGAATTAGTTTAACCTGTTTATTTTATAAGTCCCAACCCGAGTAAAAAATAGGAACCATTATCAGTAATCAATAATCTTGAGACGAGTGTGGAATAATTTGAAAATTTTGGTCAATATTCATACTGTATATATTGGATGCTCTTAATTTTGGGAAAATAAATTCTTTTCCCTCACTCTACCACTTGCTTGTTTACTTGAATTTGGACAAGGGAAAATGTTATCATTTGATTAATTAATTAATTCTTCCCTTTCTTTTTTTTTTAATTCTTTACCTCTAAACAAGGTGATAATATCACCAAGTTGCAAGAGGTTACTGGGAGGTAAAGAGAATGAGAAGTGAGGAGAAACGTCAATGAAAGAACAGGTTTCAGGAAGACGAAAGATAGCAATTGACATTTAAATTTCCACATAGGAGAAGTGCAAGAACAGAAACTGTTAGAATATAACATATGGTTGAATCTAGCTATTTCAACAATAAAATGATAAAACATAGTTTTCAATCTAGCACTTCACTTAAATTTATGTGGTTGAGTTACCAAGGAGGAGAGTTCATTAGAACAACTGTCATGAAAATATTATCATCACCTTTATTTTGACCATAATTTCAGCTAGTGGGCTCTCTGGCATTCCTCAATAAAATCAAGTTACAAAGATTTGTCATCCACTTATGGTTGACATCTTGACTGTTATTTTTCTCAAGCAGCAGAACTCAGTTTGAATGCAAGACAAAATGCTAATGCCAATGATCTAGCCAGATGTACAGTTCCCAGACAGCAAATTTGTCGCTAATATGATTTGTTCTGTTTCTTCAACTTTGTTCTTTTGTACTAAATTTAGTTGAGTAAATACTAATATTTGTCTGTTACTCTAAAATTTTCATCAAATAAATAAAAATTCAGTAAGAGATATTTAAGTTCAAATATGTCTGGCACTGGGAAAAATTAAAATTGGAATTTAAAATGGTTTGCATCAATCTTTCAACTGATGAAGACCTTAAAATCAATATTCAAAATTCTGCCATTTACTTGTGGTTATGTAAACTGCCACAAAATATATGCAGTTATCTTAGCCATGATGCTGATGGGAGTGGCTAACAATAAAAAAATTATTTCATTTATAACAAAAAATGTGCTCATACTTTAGTGGCATGAAACAAGAAATTGGTGAGTTAAGTTCCAATTCTGATTGAGTTTGTTGCATTATCATTTACACAAATGTTTAGTAAATCTATGAATCCAGCTTTTCTAACCTCAATTATCAGTGAAATGCCAAGGTAGAATGGTCTCTCTAGCCATGGTTAGCAATCAGTCTTGGAGAAAGACAGCCATACAAAGCTGGTTAGATATAAGATATAGATACTGCATCTATAAAACAAAATGGATAATTCTGCTGTAAAGTGATTGCCCAATGGGTATTGGACCGAAGGAAGCTTTCATGTCATGTCACAGCAAAAAAAAAAAATGTTTGAATAAAACTAAATTTTATTTGTGCATTTATTAAAAAATGAAAACATTCTACTAAATCTGAGTTCTGCCTTTGAACATTCAAAAAATTGCTTTGATACAAAGACTCATTTCAAGAGTTCTTAAAACTCCTTGTTTGCATTTCCCTTATCACATCATTTGGCTCATTCTAGAGCCTTCATCTGATGTATCATCTATAATAAAAAAAAAATGGAATATTTTTTTTTACAAAATATTTTATTTTATTTATTTATTTATTTTAATCGTTATGTATCATCTATAATAAAAAAAAATGGAATATTTTTTTACAAAATATTTTATTTTATTTATTTATTTATTTATTTTAATCGTTTACCCCATGCAAGGCAGGACCACCACTAGTGTGTAGGGGGTTACATTGAAATAAAAGACTGGGTACAGTGATAAAAATGAATGGGATTCAAGAAGATTGGCATTGCATTTCAATTTGTAGCTATATTGGAGGCAAGTAAATGGAAGGGAGTTCTACAGGTGAAAAGTGCAATAGAATAAACTATTAGTCAAAGTTGTGGTTACACTTAACTATTTCAACAGTAAACAGGTGGGATCTAGATGCCAATTTAGTAGTAAATTCATGTGATCAGAGCACCAGGGGAGAAAAATAAAGCTAATCAGAGCAATTGTTATAAAAATATTTGTAGAAAAGACAGAGGGAAGCCATGTTACATTGGTGATAAAGTGACTGAAGTCAAGAGCCCATGTCAGGACCAATCACATAGCAGATCGTTCTTTGCATTTTGTCGAGAACCTCAAGATGACTAGCAGGAGCACTGAACCAGATATGGCAACAGTGTTCAATATAAAAACAAATAATAGATTTATAAATGTGCAAGATAGATTCTGGTGATAAAAACTTTCTGGCCTGATACAGTGATCCAACTTTCCCAGCAGTAGATACAGCTATCGATTTGATGTAGTCGTTCCACCTCAATTTGATTGAAAAAGTGAGACCAAGGAGGTGCAGTGTGTTGGTCTCAAGGAGACTTGCATTAGTCATGCTGATTACTGTTAGGGACATTTCTTTAGGGTGACCAAAGGAGAGTAGTTTTGTTTTGAAGGCATTAAAATTTATAAACCATTCCCTGCCCCAGGTAACCTCTGATTACAGGTGCATTTCATAAGCAGTAGTAATTTATACAATAAGCACAGTGATATAATGTTGGAATTTTAGATAATAGAGAAGACTGAATCATACATAGGCTGAAAATATTGTGATAAAGCCATACAAGGCAGATAATAGTTATATGAAGAACTTATAGAATAAGGACAATGATGTAATATTAGAATTTTAAATAATAGAAAAGGCTGGAGAATACATAAGCTGAAAATGTGGTAAAGCCAACAATGATTATATTATTAGTCATAACTATTTGTGGAATAATGATAATGTCTCTTGGAATTTCATAAAATATTCACTTGTTGCATGTCTGCATTTTTAACATCTTCATTTATTGCATTTGCATATGAGGATGAAGATAACAATCGGTAACATATACTGCTTTGTAAGAAATTCCTTTTACACCATACTTCTCTATAAAGTCTCATGTATTATTTATTTAATTTCTTTTTTTACTTCTCTTTGTGTTCTTGAAAGATTCTATCTCTCCAGTCTATTCTTGGACTAGTTTCTTATGATGTTATTGCAGTATAATTTCCAATGTATGAAATCAATTTAATTTCTTTTTTTCTTTGATTTTGCATAAAAGAATAAAAAAAAAATCATAAAGTGTTACAGGTGATTCTGTTCCCATTACTCAACTGTAATCTTAGGAAAGAACCTTTTTATTGTCTTCTTTGTTCCTGATAAAGATTTCTTAAAATCTTCTTGCATTTCCTACACTTTATGATTCGACAATCATAATTTTAGTTGTTGCAAAAAATGATTACTTCATTACTTTTTCTGTTGCCAAACTAAATAAAAATCTATTTTGTTCTTTCCTAACTGATAGAAAGAAAAGAATGGTTTTTAGCTTACGTTCTTTTTGCAGGAAAAAAATCTGAAAATGTTTCCACTTGAAAATCTTTCTCTCTCATATCTTTCATTGTTTAATAAGCAGGTGATTTAGTTATCTATTTAACTGTTTTTATTAAGGATAGGATTTATTAAACAAACATGTCCGGGCATATCAATTCATTTTAGCAAACATATGGTCTCTCTGTGTGGTGGCATGATGGAATAATGGGTTGTGGCTTGGATTGAGCCAAGTTCAAATTCATTACATTCACTTGTGCACTAATACCCATGGGAAAGATATGTATTCATCTTTTCTTATCCCAACCTGCTCAGAGTATGGGTAAATAAAACCTATTGATACCTATAGGCTTTGGTAGAAACTGATCTAGGAGAAGAAAAAACTCTAATTCAAATTCAGAGCAGGAGTTGCTAAAACAGTCTGATGTCATGTGCAATTTTGTTTTGGCAACTTCTGCAATAACATCTTTCCCTCAGATAATATTGGTGACATAGAGTAGATATTTCTGAAAAAAAAAAAAAAAATCCTGCCCAAGTCTGTGCCCTGGAGAGGGATATAACTTTTTGGGTGCAGATCCATGATCTCTTGATACTGATGGGTACCATACAATGTGTGCCTATAATGATCAATCATATGGTAGTTTGAAAAGCTATCATCACTCTCACAGCAGATACATTCTACTGCAGACTGTACCCATAGATAACACTCAGCATGTTTGTTGTATTTTCCTGCTTGTTGTCAAAATAAAGGCAGGTTTAGAGCTCATGAAAGAATCAAGTAATGGTTGATTTGAGAATTGAGTCATGCACAAAATTAAGTAGTTAGCACAGTGGACTCACTCACATGTCATTTTCAAAGTGTGTAGACCAAACCATTTAGTTCTAGAATTGAACCACCAGACTACCCACGCACAGGATTCAATTATAATAATGAAAGTATGTGTAGAACCAGACAATTTTTGAAAGAACTTCTCTTAGACTGGTTGCCAACCAAGGTGAGGAAGCCTAGTCTGCCCTACTGAGTAAACCATAGCTGGGAGGAGGAGAAGAAATAGATTCATACCTTTACCAAAAGTATTTGTGTGAAAGTGAATTCAAGAACCATGGTTGGAAGTTGAACTTGGCATTTTAATCCCATTTTACATGCTGATAACTACTTTGCAACATGCATATATATATATATATATATAAATCAAACTTAGCATAAAATAATGAAAAATTGAGACAAACAGCAGTCATTTGTTGAAATGAAACCTCCTGATGAGTGGACTGAACAGTTAAAAAAAGTGTTTTTCTATGAAAATTCAGAGTTAAGTTGTTGAACATAATATCAAATCACCTAAGTGGCAAAGTTTATATTTGTATTAATCCTATATATATATATATATATATATATATATATATATATATATATAGGAAAGAATATTAATAAAAAAAAGTTTTGAATTTAAAAATGTACTTTTTTTGGACAGTATTTGTTTATTATTATTATTATTATTATAATATTACAATATTATTATTATAATAATATTATATTATAATAATATTACAATATTATTACAATAATAAAAATAATAAAAATAAACAAATACTGTCCAAAAAAAGTACATTTTTAAATTCAAAACTTTTTTTTATTAATATTCTTTCCTATATATATTAAGACAGTATACGTGGATCATCACTATGTTATATATATATATATATATATATATATATAATTTCACTCTAAGTAAGCCAGGAATGCCCTTAGTATGCAAGGGAGTTACAGAGAGTGAAAGTGAGAGAAAAGACTAAGTGTGGGGAGGATTGAAGAAAATACAAAAGATGAACTGGATTCAAAGATGTAAAAAATGGTAATTGATTTTGCATTTAAATTTTTGAAGATTGTCGTTAACAAGGAAGCAAATAAATGAAAAGGAGTTCCACAGGTGGGAAATGCAAGAAAAGAAACTATTGGAGTAGAAGTGGTAGTTGCATTTATGAATTACAACAATAAATGGATTGGACCTAGATGCCAATCTAGTAGCATACTTGAAAGTCAGGGCATTAGGGGGGAAAAAATTCATTAGAACAGTTACCATGAAAATATCTGTAGAAAAGACAGTCACTTTGCATGGCTTCTCCCCGAGTTAAAATGCCAATTAAGAATCGATTACATTACAACATCTTTAGACTTTGTCAAGAACATGTAGATGAATATCAGGGGTGCCAGACTAGATATGGCAGCAGTATTCAATGTATTGATGAATGGTAGATTTATAAATGTGTAAAATGGACTTTGATGAGAAAAACTTTTTAGCCTGATGCCAGTTGAAAATGTAAGACCAAGAAGGCACAATGCATTGCTTTACAGCAGTCTAGCATCATGTTGATGGCAGGCAAAAACGTTTCTCTATGAGAGCAGTTTTGTTTTGCAGGTGTTAAAATTTACAAGCCATTTCCCACCTTAAAAATGACAAAGTATTATTAAGTTTTTTATATAATTTTTCATGTGTTCATATAATTTTTTTCTTTTTAGAACTCATATTATATAAGAATTGTCCAAAGTTTCGTACTTTTGAGCACTTTTGCCTATACTTTTAGTCATTATCAAGAATTATTTTTTACTTATAAACATGTGGAAAGTTTATGCATATAGTTTTTTGTATGTTAAGTACCAAACACAGTAAGCACATTGTTACCAAGTTCATAATTGATGTTATTAAGATTTCTTTTTTTATTAGTAATGCCTTCGTTATTTTTAATCTTCTTTTGCATGTGGGTAATGCTATTATGTATGTATTATCAATGAGGATATCATGGATAGGTCTTGGAAGATCTCTGTGTGTCTAAATGAGATCAGCTAGAACTGTTGTGGGAAAGGTGTAAGTTCAACCTTCTCATCAATTTTGTGGTGGTATAGTCAATGTAATTGCTTATGGATTTGGATAGTTAAGGAACACAGTTCTTCAAAGGACGTGTAAATTCGTAAACAAAACTGGTTTATTATTGATAATACCTTGTCTCATTTTTAATGAAATCTCTCTCTCACACTGTCTATCTATCTATCTATCTATATATATATATATATATATATATATATATATATATAATTATTTTTTTTTTTTAAGGAATTAATGGATGGTCTTATGCTATTATAACTATATACATTACATTTAATTAGTACATTTTACAATAGATGTGTCTGTTTTTTAAACAGTATATTTTGAATTTTGTTTGAGGAAAATAATGATATTTTAATACTGATTGCATTCCAATTTATATATAAGGAAGCATATTTTTGATTTTCCTAACAAAGCCCACTGACTTTATAGCTACTCATTTTACTTTTTAGTTAACAAATAATATAATTGTGGTGTTTGGGAGAATAAATTCTTCAGTTTTCAACTTCAAATTTATTTAAAAATGTTTTAGCATTTAAACTGTACACTTTGTACAAAATATCAGCCACAAAGTAGTAGTACAAAATAAAATTGGCAGCTGCTTTCAAAAATTATCTTCAATCAATGGTTAACAGTAAATTTTAACACTTTTAAAACAAAACTATCATTTAACCACCAGAGAGATCAACCAAGAGAGCAACTCTTTGTGCCTTCTTGTCACCTGTGGAATTCTTATCTGATTTCTTGCTTTTCTGTCACAATCTTCAACAATTTAAATACAACACCCATTACCCTCTTCTGAATCCTATTCTTTTTTGTCTTTTGTCTTCAATAAATTCTTCTCATTCTTTTTTGCTCCTGGTAACCCCTTGCATATAGTGGTATTATCGCCATCTTCTGTCTTCTTGAAGCCTATTCTCTTTAATAAATTCTTCTCATTCTTTTTTGCTTCCAGTAATCCTTTACATTTTAGTGACATTGTCCCCATCTTCTGCTTTTGTGAAAACTGTTCTTTTATTGTCCTTCCTCCTTTCTAAAGTCTCATTCTCTTTCACTTCCCCATGCATTTGTGTGTGCTTGGTGTGAACTGTTTTATAAAAAGAAAGTGAGTGTCACATCTCAGGTAAATCAAAAGCAATGGGATTGTTACTGAATAAATAATACTTTAACTGCACTGCTAATTTTACTATTTGAATGTATTGGAAATCATGACTAAATGCACATGTGACTGATTGAATAAAACTCTTATATGTATAATGTAAATACATTGCTTATGATTTTACTGTATAAAATGCATTGAAAATGAGAAAGATTGCCAGTGGTCATAAAATATTGTCTTTATTAGTGACAGAAAATGGTCAATTCTTGTAAAGTTAGCTCAACCAAGTTTCTTTTTCCCAAATTTCTCTCTAATAAAAATTTATACAAAAACAAATGATATATTGTGTTTTTTTTTTTTTTTTTTTTTTTTTCACATCTACAACTGAAATTATTTTGGGTTTTTTTTCTTTTTTGGTATTGAGTGATTTATTGTTTTTCCAAAGAGAAGATCTGTTTTATCATTTATAATTTTATTTGAAATGAAGGTATGATATCTGGATCTATTAACTATTCAGGTAAATAAAGAAGTCTTCAGTAAGTCTGTTAATACTGTCATTTTTTAAACCAGTTGTAAGTTCAAAATTTTTACACTTTCAAGAAACAAAACAGAGAATATGAAGTGCTGTAAAAAAAAAACAAAAAAAAAAAAACTGGACTCTTAAATTTCCACAGAAAAATTCTTTTAGATGCAAAGTTTTTGGAATATTTTGAGAGATTATAATTTTTGAAAATTCTAGTTCTGAAAATGAAGCATTCACATTGAAGAAAATGCAAAATCTTGAATTCTGTTTTGAAGGGCTATAATCAACTGAATGTTTATTTTCTTTATACCTGAAACAAATATAAAAAATGACACTAGTTTGTCTTTAATCAGGAATTCTTTAGAGTGAAACTTTCTTTGTTATGGAAGTTCTTAAAAAGATGAAAGGCAATGCATTATTGGACACTAAATGGGCAAGAATAAAATGTTAGTTCTTAATAAAAAAATGCAGGAATGTAAAAAAATATTTCCATGCTGAGTGTTTTAATCATCTCAACAAACATCATCTATGAACAATTGTCTTGGATGCCTTCAGGTAGACAAATATTGTTTGATCTATTTTGTTGAGAATTTCCAACTATCTAAATGCAAAGTGAATATCTTTATAGAATAGGTATTTTCTATTGTGTGGATCGATAATTTCAAATAGAAAATTAATAAAAAAAGAAACAAAGGAAGGAAACAGGTATGAAACATTTCCTTGAAATAAGATGTTGCTTTTGGCAAGTGTTGACTTTGAAGAAACAGTTTCACTTGTTGTAAACAGGAAAAACAAATTTTCAGTCTTAATGAGAAAGGTTTTATCACAAATCTTACTTGCATCTACTTTGATTACCAATCAAAAATATCAAACATTCAAATCTTCTTGAAAATAAAGATTGTGTTTATTAAACCTGCCTCTGAGCTGACAAATCAAAATAATTTTCTAAGTTTTCAAGGCTCTAATCAATGCTGAAGTGGTTAAACGTCTCACCTCTCATGACCTACTCTCTGAAAAACAGTATGGCTTCTGCTTTACCAGGTCTACTGCTGATGTGTGAATGACCATCACTGAATATGTATACCAAGCTCTTGGTAAAACTGGTGAAGCCTAATCTGTGGTTCTAGATATCTTGAAAGCATTTGATAGGATTTCTATGCTGGCCTTCTATACAAGCTCCATAGCTATGGTATTTCTGGGTGATTGTTTGATTTGATACAATCATTCTTATCATATCGTGAAATGAAGGTCATTTTGAATAGATGTGCTTCCAGAACCTTTCACATGAACAACAGTGTCCCTCAAGGCTTTATCTTGGGTCCTATGTTATTTCTGATCTTCATCAATAATCTTATTGATGTCATCAGTTCACAAGAAGACATCTGTGCAGATGACACCATGAATTATTCCCATCTCAATAGGAAATTCACCAAGGCTGACAAAGTAAAATTGGCTGCTAGTCTTGAAAAAGACCTCTAATCAGTTATTAACTGGGGCAGGAAATGGCTTGTAAATTTTAATGCCTCCAAAACAAAACTGCTCTTTTTAACTCTATAAAGTAACTTTTCTGTGTATGGCTAATGCTAGTCTCCTGGAGAGCAACACATTGCCCTTCCTTGGCCTCACTTTGTCAACTGACCTGAAGTGGAATGATGACATCAAATATATAGCTGTGTCTCCTGCTAGGAAAGTTGGACCACTGAGTTAAGCCAGGAAGTTTTTCTCGTCAGAATTGATCTTGCACATTTATAAAGCTACCATTCACCCATGCATTGAATACTGTTGCCATATCTGATTGGGTGCTCCTGTTATTCATCATGACTTCAGTCACTGTCTCACTAATGTGACATGGCTTCCCTCTGTCTTGTTTACAAATATTTTCATGGCAACTGCTTTTTTTTTTTTTTGACTTCATGAATTTAAGCATAGTATGAGACTAGCTGCTAGGTCTTTTAATTTTACTGCTGAACTTAATGTAATCATAAATTCTTTTCTAATAGTTTCTTCTCTCACACTATTTGCCTGAGAGACTCTTTGTTTTTTGCTTTCATTTAAAATGTGATCTTTAAAAATCTAAATGCACTGTCATTCATTTTCTTTTGTATTCTTGAATCTTGTTATTTTTATTATCCCTTCTTTTCAGTAATGTTTTCTCAGTTTCTATAACTCTGTAGTTCCTTGTATGTTAGTGGCTTTATTGCCTTGCTTGGAGTGAAATCAAAAGGAAAGTTGTCACCACCTGCAACATTTTTGTGTGGTCAGCTCATTAATATAAATTAATATTATTGGATATAATACGGATATTTAATGAATAATTTAAAAACATGTTAAAAAGAATTTAAAGAATGTACAAGAAGAATTGAGAGCCTATTGCAGTATTTTCTGAAATATTAGTTATTTTGGGTTTTTAAAGGATAGAAAAAAAAACTGACCAAAGATTCAATTAAACTCATCTTTTTGGTTGACTGATATTTGTCAAGTTGATTAAATTTAATTATATAAAAGGTTCACTGTTACCAAGTTTCACTTCTTTTTTTATATTTGTGACTGGCTGTGTATTTTTGCTTCAATGTTAATAAAAAACAATGAAGAAATAAACTGAGAAACAGTTTCTGATTTCATTTTGCTTGAATGAAATGATTTTTAAAAAATGGATCTGATAATCTAATTTATAATTAACAATAAACTCTTCATTGTATATTTGCTGCTATGTACACACTGTTTTGACTGATCCCATCTTCAACCTTTGTCAGGTGTAATCAATAACTTTAGAAAACAATGTACTGATTAGACTCTACTATTTTGACAGCATCATGTACCCTGTGTACCCAAGTGATTTCAAATTACTTCACAGTTGGAAGATTACCAACACTAAATTTGCTAAGCAGAGAAAACCATGTAGCTGTGTTAATCCTTCAGGGTTGCAATCAAATTCATTCTTGTCTTTAAGTAAGACAGAACATAAAAGGTATGTAGATTTGTGGGCTCCTTGGAGAATTCAACTCCAGTGCAGCAACTCTCCACTTGACTAAAATGGGGAAGATTGTGAGTCAGTGCTTTCCAATAGCATCCACATTGATTTCACAACTGTTGCCTCCATCTTCATGTGTGAATTCACATTAAAATAACTTTGCACCATACTTGCCTTCAAGAGGAGGCAAGTAATAGCATTACTTTTTTTTTTCTTTTAAGACCAGGTAAAACATTAATGCTGGCATACTTGTTTCTTAAAGATTCCAACTCCAGGGAAACATCTTTCTATTATACTCAAAAAGCAGATTTAGGAATCACTTTGATACTTTTGTTGTATAGGATTGGTGGATAGGACACTATTTACATTATTTGGACTATTGTCCTCATCTTTCTTGCCATTTGTACAACCTTTCGGCCACTGTACACTCTGCCTATCTTCAGGTGCTAGGAATTTTGAAACAAACCCTTTATTACAACCATTGGGGTATATCATTCTCATTCCTTGCATGAATCTTCTTTTGTTAGTCATGAGTTATCTGCCTCTAACCCTCTAAGTTCACCACTGCTGTAGCCTGGTATTGAACTCACAACTCTTTGGGCCAAGTTACTGGAAATAACCAATATCTATATCCACTGGGCCATGTGTCTTTAAGAGGGTTAGAGGGTGATAACTCATGACTACCAAAAGAGGCTTCATGCAAAGAATGAGAATGATATACCCCAGTGATTGTAATAAAGGGTTCTGTTCTGAAGAAGGCCAGAGCATACAACAGCCAAAACGTGTAGACAAATACGGAAGTATATTTGTTTTTACCTCCATGTACACATCTAGAACCCAATATTAAACCTTTTGTCATATTTTCCCTTTATGAGAAAGGGAAATAAATATCAACAGCTGTTCTAATTTATTATGAATTGTTTATTGTAACATTTAGCCCCATGAAAAATAAAGGTTTTAATGAGCCTCATGTTTACATTTGCATGCTGGATGAATTTTTAAACAAGCTTTGAACAATATTTGTGTTATGTTCTGTTGTAAATAGTGGGTTAAAAATCTGAGGTAACAGTATGTAAAGGTAATGATAGTTGGAGCCACCATATCATGATGTTAAGGAAATGCTCACATCCATATACTGTCAGTCAGTTAAGTGCCATATGTGATACATGCTTGGGCAATCATGTCTTGAAAGTGACATGACTGACTGCAGAAGATTATCCCGCAGTAGGTTGCCATTACTTTCTGTGGTAGACTGGTTGCCAGCCAAGGCTATAGAACCCAAACTGTTCTGTTATTTAACCCATAACTGGAGGGAAGTGACAGATTAATACCTTTCCCGAGGGTATTTGTGTGTAAGTGAATGCAAGGAATTCAGCTGGAATTCGAACTCAGCTATATATTGTACTGGTTTTATAATGGTGTTTGTTGTACTTGTATGCTTGAACATATCACAAATTTATTTCTGCTATATTGCACTCTTTCATGACCAGTTGCACCCTTTTATAAACACCAACAACGAGTTATTCCTGCAGAATAATATTATTGATTGCCAAAACTTCACAGAACTGAGTTGTGGAGCATTGTAGAGACTTTTGACAAATTCTGTCACCACCATACAGTACTTACTCAAATATCTAAACATGAAACAGAGAGAAGAGTTGAAATAATCTAGTTTTCAATTATCTTAACTAAAATGCACTTGAAAATGTTAAGAGATGCTACTTTTGATGATGATATTGCCCATGGCTAGGATTCAACAGCTCCAATGTCGATTTTCAAACACCAAAGCAATGATTATTTTTGATAAATGCTTAAGTTGTTTGTGCTTTCAACCAGAAATTACCCTTAGAAATACATTGATTTTAATCCAGCTTCAGGAGTTAATGGGATAAAAAAAGTGAGGCCAGGCAAAATCAGACAGAAACATGCATTTTTTCCTAGATTATGAACTGGACAAAATGTTGAAGAATGCATTTGAAAATGTTATTTGATGATATAAATGTTAAATATCTTTCAGAAAATGACTATTTTCTTTCTTAATTTTTTGACAATTTAAGTAGTTATTCAGAATTTTGAATTATCTGGACATATTTTCTTATCTCCTGCCCAAGCTGACCAGATAACTGGGGAAGTACAGTATTTGCCTGACATCAACCCCATTAAGCATTTATGCTACATGGTTGAGAGGTCTATTCACTTGCAAGATCCTGCATGTAGAAAGAACAGGAAACTCTGAACAGCTATCAAGATGGCCTGGCTCAACCTTAATCTAGAAGTCTTACAACCACTTATAGAATCAATATCACAATGACCTTCTGCATTTTGCTAGACTAAAGGATATCCTAAACAATATTAGCAAATATTTCATAACTTTTGGCATGTCCGTGTATCTAAGATTATATATAGTGTATCAAGGTGGCAAATAATTTTCTAAACATATACTGTTAAATATAAGAGACAATGAATGTCTATTATGTTTAATCATGAGCCATTCTATACCTTGTATTTTGGCTTTAATTTCAGTTGAAAATAAAGACAAAAATTCTCCAATACAGTAAAAAGAACCTTCAGGTATTGGAGGCCATGTACATTAAATCTAAACAACCCACACTTAATAAAATCACTTTTAAATCTGGCCATAACACATTACATTGCATTTGAATACATGGTTCTGTTGTTATTTCGCGATATCACGTGGTGTGACATCATAGAACTGCATTGCAAATTTGCGAACTGCGTTTATTTTTGGTAACTATTGACGTTGCCTAGCGGAGTATTATGTCAACACGAAATAAAATCGTTGGTGATGGTGGATGTTATTGTGTTACCGTCTTAATAACCTCTCTGAAGATGGCTCATGTGAGCCGAAAGCTTAGGACCAAATTAATAAAAAATTATCCAAATGTTGGAGAATTTTTGTCTTTATTTTCAACTGAAATTAAAGCCAAAATATGATGATTAGAATGGCTCATGATTAAACATAATAGACATTCGTTGTCTCTTATATTTAACAGTATATGTTTAGAAAAAAAAAATATATATATATAAACAATTTTCACTTGTCTAGAATTGTTATATCTAATGCTACATTGTAAAACCATTATTGTTTGTAAGAAGGAAAAAAATGTTTCATTCTTTAAGTGGCACTGAAATTAAGTTATGCATTGCATTAAGCAACAAAACCTCTTTTTGTTTTCATTGAAGTAGACCAACTTGGAATTTAAATAAATTCTTTATTTTGGTTGTGAAATATGAAAACTTGTGGCAGGTCGATTAGTCACACTGAATATTTATCCTAAAGTTATTTTAAATTTCCCTGATATATATATATATATATATATATATATATATGTGTGTGTGTGTGTGTTTTTTCTGTTATTGTTTCTTCACTCTTCATGTGACAAATGACAATAGACAGTTCCATTTGTTTATTTATAAATACGAGCAAATACTGATGCATAAGTCAAAAGTTTATGATTAAATTGTTAAACAAAAATTAATTGGAACCTTTAAACAAACAGTTTTAATAGATAGAAATTTTTGCATAATGAAATAGACAAGGAGCAACTCTTACTTTCAGATTTGACTAACACTTGCTGTTTACAAGAAAAAGATAATCTCGACTTTTTTAATAATCATTTCAGCCCAAATAAGACATTACTGCCACTGATGTGTGGGGACTACATCTCCTTTATTTTTGGGGGGTTGTTTGATCTGTCACTGTACATGGCCTCCTGTGAATAAATGTTTTGCAGAAAACTGTCTTTTCACTCAAGCCGGGTACTTTTCGTCAAAGTTGCCAAATTATAAAAAGTAATTTTAATTTTACCTTCCAATTATCCGTGTCACATTTGGGTTAAAATAATGTTAACTGGTAATTCTCTAAATTTAAATTCTTAATTGACTAAATAAGTTTTGGAAAAGAATTATGTATTATTCTACTCCCATATCAGTAAAAAATCTGGTGAAGCGAACAAACATAACCTCACTGCTGATCTTGAGATGGACCTCCCCTCTGTGGTAGACTGGGATAAAAAATGGCTTGTAAATTTCAATGCTTCTAAAATGAAGCTGCTATCTGTCAACCATCACAGGCTTTCTCTCCTACCCCCCATAAGTATAGACCAAGTTAGTCTCCCTGAAAGCAATATACTGTGCCTCCTCGGCCTCACCCTCTCTTCCGATCTCAAGTGGAAACATTACATTCAATCAATAGCTAAATCCATTGGTAGGATGGTTGGGTTACTGTGTCAGGCCAGGAAGTTTTTTCTCTTTGAATCCATCTTGCACATATACGTATCAACCATCCGACTGTGCATAGAATACTGTTGTCATATCTGGTCAGGCACTCCTGCTGTTCATTTCAGGGTTCTCAACAGTCTCCAAATGAAAATCTAAGGTGATCAGTTCAAATCTTGCATCTCGACTCCAGCCACTTTCTCACCAGTGGGATGTAGCTTCCCTCTGTCTCTTCTATAAATATTTTCATGGCTTCTGCTCCAATGAACTTAGGTTACTGGTACCCCCTCCACAAGAATTTACTTGAGCAACCAGACTGGCAACAAGGTCCCATCCTTTTACAGTCAAATCTACCAAATACAGCCAACAATTTTGCTCCAGCTGCTTCTTTTCTTGCACTTCCTGCCTGTGAAACTCCCTTCTGTACACTTGCTACAGCTACAACCTCCAGGAATTTAAATGCAATGTCAATTTCCATCTCTTATCCACTTGACTCCAGTTCTTCCCTCGTCCTTTCTACATCACTTTGTGTATCCTGTTCTTTTCCTTTCTCACTCTACCTTTGCAACTGTCATCACACCTGTATTCTCAACCTTCTCTTCCCTTTTCTCTGACACCCACTATAACTGGTTCGTCTTTCTCTTTGCTCTCCTCATGCTTAAACTTTTACTCACTTATGTAGCCCCCTGCGCACAAGTGGCAGCACTGATTTGCTTGGGGTGAAATCATAAAAAAAAAAAAAAACATAATTTTTTGTTTTTTACTATAAAGAACAGGAATAATCAGTGGTAAGGATTTTATTCTTGCTGTTGTTGATTCAGACTCTTTATAAACTGTTTTATCAGTTGTCAGAAGAGAAAATCTTTCTGAAGTGTGCTTTGTGAGGTTTGTTTATCATGAAGCACTGGAGTTGACCTTTATATGAGGCATGTATAATCATTTCTCAGTTACAAAACAAAGGGTCATTTTATTCACATGTACTCTAGGAAAGGTGTACAAATGCAGAGTTTGGTCACTTTTTTCATGTTTGAGGATGTGGGTGGTGCTGAGAACTTTTAATCACCTGCCTCACAAGTGTATGTACATTATACCTAGCAATTTATTAAAACAAAAAGTATTTTTCATTTCATGTTAAGGTGTAAGGTAAATAATTTCTACAATATTTAGTGAAAGAAAAGTTAGTGAGAATAAATCACTGAACCAAGGAAAATATTTAAAAAAGAAAAATGTTTAAAAAGTCTAATGAGTTGTTGCTTCTGAAAAAAAACTTTTTCTTTGCAGTGTTTATAAAATTCTTTTCATTCAGAATTTCTATTATCTGGCAATTCTTAAATTCAGTAACAAATGTTGTTTGTTTTTCTAGCTTTTGTTTTTCACAAAGTGTTTTTTCCTTTGACCTTAAGCAATGCAAAGAGCTAGTCTAAAATCAGATTTGTTTTATCCAACATTGTTTGGAATCTGGAATTCTTTTTATTGTTGCCATTGTCAGCACAATGTTTCAGCTGAAACCTTGTACTGAAAACAGCAACTCCAAGTAAGGTAACAGCACCACTAAGGTGCAAGGGGTTACTGTAAGTAAAAGAGAATAAGAATTTATAAGAATAAGAGCTGGAAACCCAATCCTAAATGGGGGGCAGGGATAAACCTGTTTAAAAGACAGGGGAGGTGTGTGAACCTATCTACTCTAATGTTAATGATCTTTCTCAAAGTTATACAGAAAACGTTTACTGAATTGATTTACATATTTTTAATTATGAATTTGCTTTTTACTTTTTTCCTTTAAAAGAATCTACATTTCTTTTAGTTGACACTTCTACTTTAAAAAAATCTATTTTGCATGTATACAGCAATTACTTTATATGGTTGTCATAATGATCTTAACAATTAATAAGATATTCATGCAATGCTTGTCTCTCCTTGTAATCTAAGATAGTTCAGGATTTTTCTTTATCTTTTTTGACCCTTCAAGATGTATGAGATCATAGCCCTCCACAACTTCCTATAACTTGTAGCTCTTAGTAATATTTGACTCTTTACTATTCCTCCCAGTTCATGTTCTGCCAATTACTTACACAATCTTTTTGATAGATTACTTGTAGTTTGTTTTTGCCTCCTTTTGCCTTCAGTATGTCCTGTGGGTATTCAATCTGCCAAGCCTTTTTCCTCATTATGTGTCTCATAAATTTCAACTCTTTCTTATTCTAAGTGTCCTTTTTTCCCATTTAAAACTTCTCCATTGCTCACATGTTCATTCCATGGTATGCTCATCATCTTTCTGTAGAAGAATTCTTTTTGCCTTAAGTTTTTTCTTAATCTGTGAGGAGATTGTCCAACATTCACTACTATAAAGAAAGATTAATATTTCATAACATTTAAGCAATCTTTTCTTTGTTTCTCATTCAATTTTCTTATTTCTTAATACTTTGTTTAGTTTTTTTGAATGCACCTTCATATATCAGTGTCAGAATTTCCTTTTCCTTGAGAAATCTTTGATTTGTGGGTACAATTTGTCAACCATAGTGACATGTTATTTATTAGACCATCTAGAAATGAAAAAGGGTACAGGGAGGAGTCAATTTATGCCTTTTTGTAAAGGCATTAATGGAAGTAAGTTCTTGTAATTTTAATTTTTTCTGTCTAATAACCATTGCACCCTGCAACATCTCATTGAAGTGAATATGAAAGAGAAAATATGAATCATTAGCAATATGTCTTCTTGAATATGGTTCATTTTACTATTCTTTCTCCTCAATAATGTTTTGTGATTATCTTTCATTCTCAGTAACTCATTACATTTTAGTGGCTTTATCACTTTGCTTGGGGTGAAATGATTAAAAAAATTAAAATCCCAAATCTTTGCCATTTGAAATATGTCATGTAATCATCGAGACATTTGAAATATATCATGTAATCATCGAGACTTTGCCTGCAGCAAGAAATAAATCTTGTTAAAGAAGTTAATAACATGCATTTAAGAATGATCGATGATTTGATAAATTGTATCTGCCCATGAACTTGATTGATGGAAAATGTAAAACATTGATTAATGTAATTTTGTAGATCTAGACTTCTGATCTTATGCTGAGATGAGTTCATACAGGAGGAAGTAATTACATATGACTCCTGTAGGAAGGCAAAGCAGTTAATTTTATTTTATTTCTTAAAATATACTGGCATCATTATTTTTATACATAGTTTTTTCTTGCCAATTAGAAGAATTCCTCTCCACACAAACATGTATGTACACATACTAGACAAATTTTGAAACATTTCAGGATCTACAGACATTTCATTGATTATGTGATTAAAATTTCTATCCTCTTGATTTAAATTATTGATTTATCATTTTCACAAACATTAAATTTATTTTGTCTTTCACTATTTATATTGGAACTATTGTTCTTATCTTTGTTGCTGATACCATAACATTTTGCCTTTTGTGCCCTCTGGTCTTCCTCAGGTGTACATTGGCAGATTTCAAAAATGGTTTACAATCTGCTGTCATCTGAGGCAAGGAATGACTTAATTTTAACATCTTCAAAATGAAACTGCTCTCTATTAATTGTCTAAGATATCTTTCTGCTTTTCATCAGCATGGCTAATGCTAACCTTCATTTGAGTGACTTTGCAACTTCTCTGGCTAATGCTTTCTGATGATATAAATTGCTCATTCTACTTCTACAAAACCTGGTCAACTGTGGCATGATAAAAAAATTTTCTCACCAGAATCTATTTTACATATTTATAAGCCTGCCATTTATCCATGCTTAAAATACTGCTACCATATATGATCTGGAACTCCTGTGTTATATTTAAAAATTCTTGATAAAATCTAAAGAAGAATCTGCAATGTCAATTGTTCTTACCTGGCATTTCAGTTTCAGTCTCTTTCCCATCACTGTAACGGAACTTCACTGTGCCTTTTCTATAAATACTTTCATTGCAAATATTCTGACAAACTTTCTGTTATGGTATCTAGACATTATAAATTTAAGTGCAGTATGAAATTGATGACAAAGACTCAACATTTTACAACTGAAATGGTAAGATGTAACCATAAGTTCTATGCTAACAGTTTCTTTTTTAGCATTTCACACTTGTGGAATTTGCTTCTGGCTTCCAATCAAGCTTGCTTTTCAAAAAATTAAATGCAATATCAATTGTTATGTTCTGTTTTAATTCCTGTCCTTTTATTTTTTTCTCTCCTAGATAATGTTTTTCTTTTTTTACATGTTTTCACATTTGATAACCTCTTGTGTCTTAGTAACTTACTGGGAGGTTGAGATTTTAAAAAAAAAATTGAATTATCAGTTAAGGACTTCAAAAGGTCCCATTAAAATATTTGCGATTTCTTAAATAGGATAATCAATCTTTGCTTTACTGTGATGGCTTCCTGTAGCTTGTAAAGCATGCATTGGTTGAAAGTAGTTTCCAAGCTTAAATGATAATACAGCTTTGATTCATTGTATTTATTTTTAGTAAGACTTTTGATCTTTCTGGTAGTAGACATTAATTTCACTGTTTATAAAAAAAAAACATCTCTACTCAAACAGACGTACCCACTAAATATGGCATTTGTAGTAATAAGAAATATATTGCTATTATATGTATTTCATTAAAAAATAATGGAGAAGAGGAAGATTTTATTAATATTTGATTTAATTTTTCCTGTATTCTTACATGTTTTTATGTTGCTGAAGTTAAGGAATATAAAAGTGTTCATAATTATTATTTTTCTAAGTGCTTTCAGCCACTACATTGGCCATCATTCTCAAGGTTATGTTTCCAAAAAAACAAATGAAAACATGTAAGAATACTGGAAAAATTAAATAAAAATTATTAAAATCTTCTTTGGTCATTTTAAAAGAAAGGTTGCTAACCAAATATATATTAATATAATATAAAAACAGCATAATTAGTTTCTGTTGCTTAACCAAGCCCCACCCTCTGAATTTCACCTACCACCTTAATTGACTGGATGTGGTAACATTTATATTGTTTTAAAATTTCTATATATATATAATGATTCCTAACAGAAAAAATATTTCAGTGCCTGACGAGGTGCTAATAAACTAGTACTGAAACACAACAGCTCTTGTATTGCAGCAAACTGTTTTTATTATAAATACTTATCTCTATATATCTAGAGAGAGAGAGAGAGACAGAGAGAGAGTGAAATAAAGAAAGAGAACATTCCATAACTTTGTGAACATTGAGGTGCAAAATGTCTTCGTCATAGGAAAATATGGTAGAAAATAAGATTCTGTATTTTCTGACTGAGCCATTTTGAGAAATGTGTGAATTGTCTGGTGAGATGGAGTGAATACAACATTACATTATGAACAAAATGAGTAAGCCATTCAGTTTCCTTAAATTTTTGGACAGCACTTAATTCAAACACATTCACATACACACTTCCTACATGTGTAACTCTTTTAGCTTCTTGTTTCCTTACCACCTACATTCTTTAAAAATTTAAATGCAACTTCAGTTACCATCTTCTGTTTCCATGAAACCTATTCTTTTATTGTCCTTTCTCCTTAACACTTACAGCTGCATAGCACTGAAACACCTATTCCTTTATGTTAAGCAATGTTGAGCCTGATCACTAACTAGATGAAAATACCAGGTTGATTATTTAAGAATACTAGATGCTGTAAGCTTGGATATGTGGTGTAATGGATAACAGCTCAGAATTGTTAATCAGGGAGCTGAGTTTCAGTTCTCATTGGTTTCATTTTATTCACTTACACACAAACACCCTTGGAAAGGTATGAATTGACCTCTCTTCTTCCAGATATGGGCTAATTAGTAAAATTTGTATCAATGAACCATTATTATTTTAAAAGAAATTATTTCAATATAAAAAAATGTTCTGGCTTTAAATAACCTGCAAAGGGTTGACAAGCCATAGCCTATGAATTGATCAACACAAAAAATGTTTCTCCCAAAGCCTTCTTGTTCTTTTACACTCTTGCATCTTAGTGGCATTATTGCCTTCCTTGGAGTAAAATTATTAAAAAAAAATATATAATACATTCATATATTTTAGGTGTAATTGAGCAACATTTTCTCAACAATTTGAAGATTTAAGATTGATATATATTTCCTATACATGAAGATCTGAGGATATATTGGTTGTAACATTGTGTTAAGCATGTCTGAAGTGAAGAAAATGGCTCTAAAAAACTTTTGAAATTACCTATATATATATATAATGAAATTCATTATTTCTGCTGTCTATATTGTTTGCAAATATCTGTATTCTAAGTATGTATTTTTTTTACAGAGGAAATGATTTCAAGTTCCTCAGGTACCTAACTTGCAAAAACAAAAAGACCTTGTTCTAGACATAAAATGGAAGTGATTAATGATATGACAGCCCTTTTATATTTGAATTTGTTAAGCAGATGATTTATTGACAAGAGAGAATTGAATTTGTCCTTGTCTGACTATCAGTCTGATATGTGTACAGTTATATCATCATGTTGCATATGAAAAGATATATACCTTATAGGACAGGATACGAAGGACCAATGTATCTCTGTTGATATCTTATTTATAATGTGTATGAAGGTGACATGGTATAGTAATTAGTGGCATGGTATATGAAATTGTTAAGTCAAATTTGTATTCTGCTTAAAGTTTTTATATATACTTCACACTGATGATAAAGGTAATATCAACTGTTTTCATATTAGAAAATATTCAGCATTCATAAACTGAGTGCTACTTTTGGTTGAAAGTTATCACATTTTTCTATTAAATCTATTCTCCAGGAAAATAGGTTTTTCAAGTTCACTATCTCTTGCCACTCTTTCCTGTATTCGTAGGAAGCTTCCTTCTTGACCTTTTATTTGAAGTAGTGTGTAATATCAATATCTTGATTATATCATTTTCTCTTTGAGTTACAAGATACATTGTTGCTGGAAATACTCAAGGAATGTGGTTTCTCTTATTTGGTACAGTACCTTGTGATTCTTCAGTGTTAGTCCATGTGGTTCAAAGAAGGATAGTCTTTTTTTTTAAATCTACAAGCTTCATTCATTTAGTCAAAGCCATTTTAAAACAGTGATCTGAGAAAGTGGACCATAAACAGCTGGGAGTTTAGTCTTGGAAAAGGCATGCGTCCACCTTTGCCTACTGTTTAACTTATTAACTACTTTAATGGTATATTGCTAGCATGCCATAATCACTAATAGAGAAGATTATGTAAGCACTTGGGCAAATCACTATATTTTAACTACATTCATGCTCAAGCAGTAGCAGTTAAAAGCTGTTACTTATATTGTTAACCTTTCTTTTATGTACATTGTCTCTTTATTGCTTTCTACAACTTCCTACTCTTTGTAGCTCTGAACAATGTTTGTCGTTTTAGCCCTTCCACACACACACACACATACTTTTTGCCTTCAAAATATCCTGTGAGGGATTTAACACTCACCTTCCTCTTACCTTCCTTTCAGTCAGTAAGTTAATATGATGCTTGGGTGATCCTGTCTCTTTCAATACATGACTGACTAGACAGAAGATTTTCCCACATTGAGTTACCATTTCTTTCTGTAGTAGTGAATAAAAATTGGTTTAAATGATTCTTACAGGTTGCCAGTTTTTCACATTAAGAAAATTTTGTGGGAATCAAATTAATTGGCAATCTGAAGGTGCAAAGTCAGGTGAGTACAACAGGTGTAGTAGGACATCTCAGCTAGGCTGTACCAATTTCTGTTAAGTTTGATGGACTTCACATCTTCTTATTGAGTGGCCAATTCTGAACATTTTAAATCAGTTTCTACTTTTTCATCACTGTACTTGGGAACAATGCTGATTTTATAGAAGGAGATTGAAATACACAATGCCTTTCTGATACACAGCATCAATTTCTTTCTATTCTATTTCTATTTTCATTCCACATTGTTGTAAACTACTCATCTTTCATTACCTCTGATAGTTCTTTGAAAGCTTTAGTCATTTTTGTTGTGTTTGAGCAGAGAATCAGAGAGAGAAATGCAGCCTATTAAAATGTTTTAAGTCATTAGGCGCTCAAGCAGCATAGTGTTTGACATATCCAAGTTTTTCAAATGCCCTACAATGGTCATATGAGATACACAGAGCATCTCTGCAACGTCCTGTATTATGTGACCTGAATTATATTAGGCCCTTGAATAAGTTCTTGCTGATTTTCATGAAAAGTAATGATGATGTATTTACAAAAATGAGTAAGAAGCATGTCCCACTACTTTTTCTCATCTTTCTGTCGGCATTTGAATTCCAGATTGAAAGAATGACACATCTTTTGAGGCTAACCATGAGTTGACCCATTTTTGGCATTTTAATAAGAATGAAAGTGCTTCACAGCTTCATGGATCGGAACAAGGTATAATCGTACAGGGCAATGTCTGGTAAATACGGCAAGTGGGGTAGAATTATTTAAGCAATTCCAAGTATGTTTTCAGCCATTTTGCAACATATCATTGTCATGTGGCAAAATCACTTTGTTTTATCTCTGCTTTTATAGTGGCCATTTTATCTTCAATGCTCCACTCAAATACTTCAATTGTAGTCAATAGCAATCTTCCATGATGGTTTGGGTTGGGTTGAGCAGCTTATAACAAACTGCATTCAGCTGATTTCACCAAATGCAGAGCAGAAGCTTTGAACAATACTCAGCTTTGCCTCTGATGTTGACACATGGCTGGGCTTACCCCATGATCTTCTATGCTTAGGGTTATTGTAGTGTATCCACTTTTCATTGCTGGTTATGATACCATGCAAAAACCTTTCTTTTTCTGCCAATGTAGCAGCTGTTCACATATGACAAGATGCTGCTTGACTTCTCTTGGCTTCAACTCATACGGCACCCAATGTCCTTGCTTTTGAATCATTATTAATGCTTTCAAACATTTTAACTCTGTTGTGTGACCAAACCTAATCATTCTGCAAGTTCATTTTGCACCTGACATGAGTTTTTAGAAAGTAATGCTTCCTTTTCCTTGTCTTCATATTTTTTTTTCCAGAGTGTTTATCTATAACATCAAAATCATTATTTTTGAAGCATCTAAACCAATCTCTGCATGTTGTTTTCAACAAAATACGGTTGCCATAAGTCTCAGCAAGAATTCTGTGTGTTTCAGCTGCAAATTTATTTTGAATAAAGTAGGGCAGTAAAATTCCCCAAAAATACACTTTTGTTTTTTTAACAAAATTTGACATGTTTAACAGCATGAAAAACAAAGTTGTTTACACTTAAAAAAACTGACATACACCAAATTTCAAGCTTGCTTATAGTACTTTCTTACAGATGCATTATCTTCTAAAACTACACTCATGCAATTCTGAGAACACCATCTGTTAGAAAACTGTGAGAACTTATTGAAGATCCTAATATTTGATCAGTATTTCAATTTGGACATCATCAATGACTGCAAAACTTCTGGAACATTTTCAGTTTCTTAGAATTTCCACTTTTGAACCTAGTGAAGCATTTACAAAGTGGACTCTCAGCTATAGCACTATCTCTATAAATGGTACATATCTTTTTTGCTGTTTGTATAGTGTTTTTTCCTTTCCAGAAATAAAAATGCACCAAAAAAAGCATTTCAGTTTTTTCCATTTTCAGTTGCAATTTAGAATTCACAATCCAGCTACTAATCATATAGAAAGACACATTGAACTATCACCTTTCAGAATATATATAGTTGATAAATTTCTTTCACATGTAAAGACTGTAATGTGTTCGGACACTACCTACAATTCCAATATTAGATATGGTAAACATCTCTGCAATATCTTGTATTTTGTAATCTGAATCATATTTAGTCATCAATGACTGTAAGACTTCTGAAACATTCTTGGCATTGTGGGTCAAAACTTCTGCTTCTGAACCTTTCATTTATGAAATCTACCTTCAGCTCTTGAATATTTTCTATAAATGTTGAATATCTGTTTTTGTTTTTTGTACAGCTTCCTTTTTCACTTTTTGAAAATGAAAGTGTGTCAAATGCATTTTATTTTTCCATCATTTTCACTTTAACATAAACACATTTAAAACTCACAATCCATAGATGAATCATGTAGAAAGATTTGTCAAAATCTCACCTTTCAGAATACACAAGGTTTGTCTGAAAAGTAATGGTACTAGTATCACAAACAATTTATTTCAATTTTGTAGCTGGTATAAGTCTTGCTTAGGCTACTTGTTGTGATGTCTATTAGAAATACTCTTGACTGGCTTTAATGGGATTTTGATTCATTTGGAGTTCTTTATTTAAGGTATCTTGCTTAGTTCATTTGGTTGTATTATTTACTCTACAACATTCCCCACCACTTTTGAGATTTCTTTTTATTAGTAAATATTTTATTTCATTTATTAGTATTCACCCCTTCTTTATGGTGAGTTTGCCAACATTAGTGTTTTTTATGTTTTGACTCAACCTCCTGTGATTCCCTATGTTTTCTTTTTCAGGTAATCATATATTGAATGAATTCACTGTATGCATAGGAATTCCTTCTTGTTTTTTTTTTTTCAAACCATAAATTAATAATAGAGGTCTGTGGTCTGTTTGTAACTGAAAACTTTTTTGTCAAAGAATTTATTAAATTTTTTTTTCACTGCAAATATTATTGCTAATGCCTCTTTTTTAGCAGTAGCCAAAACAAACCATGTGCAATGGCTTTCATGTTACCGTCTTCATATTACAAATTTCAGAGAAAATTCTTGCAAAATTAAATGGTGGAAGAATTTTTTTGAAGCTGGATTGTTCTGAAGTGTATTTGCAAATACAGGTTAAACATATTCAGACTTAATGATAAATGTGTATAAGAGATTGTATAATTTCAACGAACTTCCTTTTGGTATAAAAGTTGTGATTTCTCTGTTGCTTAACTGGATGATATATTGGTTAAAAGTATACCTAAGGAATAACATATTGGGCATGTGAAAACATGTTTTGAAAAAACACTAGAGTACAAGTTCAAACTCAGTGAAGAAAAGTACAAATTGTTTTTGCCTAAAATCAAGTACCTAGAACGAATTATTGAAAAAATGTTCATCAACCAGATCTGTAGAGGGAAAGTGCAATTAAGAATATCCCCCACTCAACAAACATTACTAGGTTACATGCATTTCTGGAACTAGAAAACCGTTACCAAATTTATATACCAATTATACAGAAGTTTTGAGTTCCACTGAACATTTTGATTAAAAATTTGTAATGTGGAACTGGACTGGTAAGTGTTGAAAAGAATTTGAGTTACTATAAAAATAGTAACTTCAGACTTACCATTAGTGCTTTATGATTTAAAAGCAGAAATTGTATGAGCTTCAGATGCTAGTGATTATGGTATAGGAACAGTAATTCTACATAAAGTTGATGATGATAACATGAAAATCATTGCACATGCTTTGCATTTGCTACTACCAGAAGGAAAAAACTAGAGCCAGTTCAAAAAAGAGGCGTTAGATAACATTTGCTGTGAAAAATTTCACAAATTTATATATGGAAATATTTTTTGTTCACAGACAGGACACAGACCTCTATTATCAATTAATATTTTGAAAAATAAATTTTCTGCATAGAATGCTGGGGTACTATCTTCTTAAATTATGATTTTAGGACCAAATACTACCCATTCCAAAAAATTAGAACATGCAGATGGTTTATCAAGACTGATACAAAAAAATACTGAATCATTTGAGGATACTGTGAGTGTAGCATTAAAAAGTGAAATAGAAATTAAAAATATATTATGCAATGCAGTATGCAAATTAACAACTACCCTGGAAGAAATAAAAGAAAAAGCATAAAAAGATATGTTTATTTTGAAAATAAAAAATGACTGTAAAAAAGATACACAAATTTTAGAATGAAAATGCTTACTCAGTATGTGACAGAGTATAATGTTTGCACAAAGAATAGTCATATTACTAAATTGGATATTAAATAAATTGCATAGTAGATATCTGAGATTAATATCAAGGGTGAAATCTCTAATGAGAAGTTATGTATACTGGTGGAAAATGGATCCAGACATTGAAAATTTGGTAAAAGCTTGCAGAGGTTTTGCTCCGGCAGGAAAATCACCTACCATGAGATTATAACCTTAGCCAGAGATAGATACTTACATGGCCAAAACTGCATATAGATTTTGCAGGTCCAATAAATAGAACATTTGTCTTGTGGTAGTGGATAGATTTACTAAGTGGCCTGAAATTTATATGTGCAAAAAAACAATTTCCCTGGTTACAGTGAATGTTTTTTGCATGAACTGTTTGTAAGATATAGCATTCCAGATGTCATAGTTTCAGATAAAGTTACATGATTTACTGCTTACGAGTTTAAAGAATTTTGTAAAATGGTCTTGATTAAACATTTAACTATTCTGTTGTATCACCCAAGGTCAAGTGAACAAGCTGAACAGTTTATGCATATTTTTAAGAGAGCTTCGAAAAAAGCAAGTCATGAAAAAGTGAATAACAAAGCACTACAAAATTCCTTAAGTCTGTAATGGAAAATCCCAATGCACTTGCAGGCATCTCACTGGCAGAATTGATGTTTACACAAAACATTAAAATCCGTGTTTGATAAGTTAATAAGTAAAACAGAAAAAGGACTAAATTTTTCAAAACAAAGTACATATATTCTTGTGCAAATTAATTGAAACAACTGATTTAGTTTCCTTTCTTTCACCATATGGTCAGTTTTAGATTCACTAGAGTGACAGGGTGTAATTGATTTCTATTTTTTCCTCAGATTAGGTCATTTGCAATAGTGTGCAGTAATATGAATCTATTTTGGAGGTGTACGATGAAATTTGTTTGGACTTGAAAAATACTGCATCATCCATGATTGGGTCAGGTCTTTATCACGCCCAAACACTATTGCCTCAATTGTCAATTACTTGTCCTATGGTCATTGTCTACGGTGGATGTTACTCCAAGGAAGTTTACAAAAATTGTAACCCTGCATGAACACACTGGCAAACCTTACAGAGAAATCACAGATATTGTTGGTGTCAGCTTTTTAACTGTCATTTTTGTCATCAAGGTGAAGAAACAAATTGAATCTATCAGTCCAAAAGGAAAATGTGGTTGGGATAGAAAAACAACACCAAGAGACAATGTAATGTGATCAGGTTAAGTGTGAATGATCCAAGGAAGTTAATTCGAATAAGAGTTTAAAAATGGAAAAGAAATGTGGGAAGACGGCATAATAAAGTTACGAATTATTGGAAAGATGATATATATAATGAAAGGAAAAAAATGAAAACACAAAAGGCACTGGAATCTGTTAAAGAAATATTTACTGAAAAAAGGCCTCCAAAAAAGTAAGAACCTATAGAAGTTCTGTATGATATCTTGGACCAAGAAATTGTTGATTACTGATTCTCTCATTTCATTATTTTTATGTTAAGTTAAAAAATAATAATTTATGCACTTTCTATTGGTGTTAGATTGATTTTTATTTCTTCATTGTGTATGCCTTTACATGTATGTATGCACATATGTGTAGAATGTCATGGTTATTTCTCCTTTCATAATTCTCTTATCTCCTCATACTCTCTCATTATTCCTTTTCTTTGTAACAGTCTTGTTTCAGTATCAGCGATAGGACTTTTTCTTTTGTTTCTTTTTTCTTTTTTCTTTTTTTTTTTATAAATATTTTGGAGTTTTCTTAAATTTTGAAAATATAAATGTGTTCCATTTTTATTCCTTAAAATAATTAATCAATGCTTAAATGGTAAAGTAAATATTTGTTTATAGCTTCATTTATGCATTATTTCATTTTTCTTATTTAATAGTTTGTTTTTTACCTGGTATTATGAAAAATTAAGTTTATTACTATATTTTATTTATGGTTCTTTCAAAATATCTGTATATATGCACACATATAAATAGAGAGAATGAAAGATTTCTTATTGCTATTAGTGTTATTTTAGTGGTACACTTGAGTATACATTTCTGTTTATTTATATGCAATAAAAGTAACACCTACTGGCATAGATCATTGAAAGTCTTACTAAAGATTTAAAGTAGTGTGAATTTGAACACATGTATATCTTTGGTACCTCAACTTTACAAATTTAAGCACTGTTCTCAGAGTGAAGAGTTTAAATTCTAGTTGAATTCATTGTATTCACTTATATGTGAATACCCTTTTTGGCTCATGGGTTGAATATCAGGACAGATTGGGTTCTATAGCCTTGGTTCACAACCAGTCTACTGCAGAAAAAATGGCAACCTACCGTGGGAAAATCTTCTGCTTAGTCAGTCACTGATCAAAAGAGACATAATTGCTCAAGCAGGTACCCCATATTACACTTAACTGTCTGACTAGATTGGTAGATAGACCTCATCATTTCTTAGTTGAAATGGTTAGATGTAAGTTTTATGCTAAGTTTTTCTCTCACATTTCTCACTTGTGGAGCTCTCTTCTGGCTCCTTGCTTTCAAATCAATTTTTATTTTCAAAAAAATAAATAAAATGTCAATTATCTTTTGTCATCTTAATTCTTATTCTTTTATTGTCCTCTGTTTTTAATAATGATTCTTTTTTTCTTATTCTCTAACACTCAGTAACATCTTGCATCTTCGAGGTTTTATTGCCTTCCTTAGGGTGAAATGATTAAAAAAAAAGTTAAGATAAAAAAGAAAATGTAGTCAATTACTTGTAAACAGCATCACTATCTGAAGATTAAGGATATTTCAATGACCAATAAAAAAAAAATAGAAATATATGGAAAAAATAACTGCTTAAAAGTATAAATAATGTTTTTTGTTTTTTTGCTATTAAAATGATTAGATTACTTGGTGTTCAGTTTGTATGAATAAATTCTGATTGATAATTTACAATGTGAAAAAGAAAAATCCGAAGAGAAATCTTGAAACCACGTTTCTACTGACCTCCTACTTCCCTGCTTATTCACTCCCTACTTTTACCTGTATTTCTTCTTACACCAGGAATACTTTTCATAAATTCTTTTATATTGTCACCCTGACCTGTTGCCAGCCTCATTCTTATTGTGTTGTCAATCAGGTATTTGAAGAATGCAGTCGACTCTTCAAGAGCCCAGTGTGAAAGTAAGCTAGAATTTTTACCCACTCTTTTTTACTTTCATCAAACTATTTTTCTGAGATACTTTCAATGATGCTAATGAATAGATTCACATCAATAAGACCATGAAACACACAATTATCTAGCTTATAAAAAGCAAATTATTTTCATCGTAAAAGGGTATTAAAATATTATATTGCATCTAATACAGATAGAAGGTTGATCACTAAAGAAAAGATAGGGAGGTGCTGCTGTTAATTAAAGGCTTTTGTTAATCACTTGGATGAGAAATAATTATATATATTAACTGTTACATAACAGTTAAGACATGTAGTTATTCCTCATTATTCTTGGTATTCAACTGAATCTTCTAAATTCAAACTTTATGGTATGTCCCGGAAAGGGATATATATATTATTTGAAGTAGCTAAGTGGTTTTGGCAATGTAACCAGGTAGGACAATCTAGGAAGTAGCCGTATTGGACTGGTACTCATCATAGTTGTATGCTTAGGCGTAGGCTTATGCAATAAGTGTCGTATTAGGTGTTTCCAACTTAGTCTGTATTTATGGCTGACATCAACTAATCATGTTACTCTGAGGGAAAATCAAGGTGTATGCATATTCATTACATCACCTCTCCCTGAGCCAAATTTTCCTGTGAAATTTAGCTTCAATATTTTCTCTTTTTAGGGTCTGGACATAATCAATTGATTTTTTTTTTTTCCTAAGTCTTTTTCACCTCAATCCTCTCTGCCAAGGTAGCGTTTGACACACTGGTACCTCTGGCCTTGAGATCAGGAATACCTCCATTGGCAAATGTTGACTTGCTGGAATGAGAATTTCAAATGCATCGTACAGGATTTCTATTGGAATTTCTTCAGTATTTTCCGTGACGTCTGTAGTGTGTCTGGATCTTAATTGATTCTAATGTCTTTTGCACCAAAGTTTTTCCCTTTTTATGTCATATATGACCTGTCCAATTCTTTTGGTTATCATTCCTTCTTCCCAATACATTTTTCCAGCCCTAAAGTTCTTAAAAAAACTTTATCACCTAGCTTATATGCTTTTGTCATCTGGTTTTCTTTCTTAGCAGTTTTCTTCGCTGGACTAGGCAACAGCCTGTTGAACATAGAGCGGATTTTTCTCGCAAGCATTAACTCTGCTGGTGATAACCTTCATGTCATATTCGGGTTTGGCATGATTCTATATACTGTTAAAAATTTTTGAATATTTCTTTCATTCATATTTAAGCCTCTACTTTCCTTCAATGCTTGTTTAAGGGTGTCCACAAATTTTTCCACCTGTTCATTCAATCTTGGATGATATACTGGCATTGTCCCATGATCAATGGACAATGATGAACAGAATTCCTTGAATTCTTTTCTCGTAAACTGCATTCCATGGTTGCTGACTAAAGTTTTAGGGAGACCAAAGCAATTATGAATTTCATTAAGTGCATTTATTGTATTTGTTGTAGTTGGATGTCTGCACTTAAAAATTTCTGATCACTTAGTGAAACTGTCCACAATAATTATGTATTAAACATCCATTTTTGGGCTCTGCATAGTCGATATACAATCAAGTCCATGAGATGTCTGTCTTTGGCCATAGTTGAATCTTTACTGGTGGATCCCTTGCTGCCAGTTGACATCCACTGCACTGTTTCACCAAATTTTCTATATCTTGGTCCATCCTTGGCCAGTAAGTATAGCTTCTCATTAGAGATTTCATTCTCAAAATCCCCGGATGGCCAATATGAAATTCTTTCAGAATTTTCTTTTGCAGAGTACCCGGCATTATAACTCTATCTGTGTATAGTAATACCTGTTCGCAGACTGAAAATGGTGACATGCTAATTCCTTTTTTAGTTTTCTTGATCTGTCAGACTTGCTTTTTGATTTTTTTTTAATGAAATCATTGTTCTCTGCTGCTTTTTTCACATTTTCTAGTGTAACTGCTAGTTCTTCTAAGTGCTGCTATTACTGCTTCTTCCAGAGGTTCCGCACATTCAAGTATCAATCATGATAACCCATTGACATGACCTAGCTTCTTTGAAGGCACATATTCTATTTTGAAATTATAATTCAATAGAATTACACACCAATGCTGTAGTCAATTTGCAGTGTGAGTTGGTATACCTTTTTTTTTCTTTTTTTTTTCAAATATTGATAACAGTTGTTTGTGGTTTGTTTGCAGAATAAACTCTTTTCCATATAGAGACCTGTGAAATTTTTTACAGCATAGATTATTGCTAAACTCTTTTTCTATTTGACTGTAACTTTGTCCCGTGGGCAGTAACATTCTTGAGACATGTGCTATTGGCTTTGTAGATCCATTCTTGAATTTATGAAGCAATATTGCACCTAGTTCCTCATTACTGACATCTGCTGCTATAATAATTTTTCTCTTCGGGTCGAAATGCACTAACGATAGGTCTGCTTATTGACAGATTTTTTTTTTTTAAAAGCAAGTTCGCATTCTTTTGACCATATCCACTTTGTGCACTTTTTCATCAACTTATTTAAAAGAGATCTTATATCATACATTTTGGGGATATAAATGCTTTAGTAACTTACTAATCCCAAGAACGCCTGGAGTTTAGCCACATTATCAGGTGCTGGCATATTTTTTATAGCCTCAGCCCTTTCTGGATCCAGTTTTCTTCCTTTATTGTCAATGATCAAGAAGAACTTGCATTTTTCAGCACTCAGCTTGAACCGTATTCCTCAGTTCTCTGAAATACTGCTCTAATATTCATTTTGTGTTGGACCTTGTTTTCACTTTTAATCAAAATATCATCTAAATATGCAATATTTATCCATACCAGCCAACATTGTGTCCGTTATTTGCAAAATAGATGTAGTCAATAGGCGTCCAATTGGCATAGTCTTAGGCCTCCCCGCCTTAGTCTGTATTTATGGCTGACACCAGCCAATCATATTACTGTGAAGAAGAACCAAGGTGTATGCATATTCATTACATGACTTTACAATAAAAATATTCAAACTGATATGCTGGCATGCTGATAGGATCACTAGTGTAACCAATTATTTTAAACCAATCTACTTATTGAGAATACCATGGATAGAGCTTATAAGAAATGATGAAGTTTTAAAGAAAATATGAACAAAAAAGACACTTATACTTAGAATCAGAATGGAACAACAGAAATGTCAAGGATACATGATAAAGAAAGAAGGTTTAGAAAACTTGACACTCATAGAACATACTGAAAGCAAAAGGGACAAAGAGAAACAGCAAATAACCTACCTAACAAGCTTGTGTAAATGGATTTTAGAACAAGGAATGGTAGGGTGTGTATAAGAGCTACAAAAGACAGGAAGTTTTGGAGAATCATGCTTGCTCATGTCCTGAAGAGACATGGCAGATATAAGAAGAAGAAAAAAACTGATCTGGATAGTTTTTTCTTCTATTAGTAAACTGTAGATATAGGACTAAAACTAAAAGCACACTTCTGGTAGCTTCAGTTTTGTTATTTTTATCACTATTAAGATCAAAGTTGACTGGAAGGCAAGAAACCAGAAAAGCCTTCTACACGTGAAGAAAAAAAACTATTAACATAGAACTTAGTTACATCTAGCCATTTCATCTGCAAAATAAGACTTTGCTGCCTATCTAGTCAGCCTGTCAGTTAAGTGCCATGTGTGATACATACATGCTTGGGCAACCATGTCTCTTTCGAGACATGACTGACTGGGCAGAAGGTTTTCCTGCAGTAGATTACCATTATTTTCTGCAGTAGACTGGTTGCCAACCAATCTATAGAACTCAATCTATTCTGTATTTAACCTATAGCTGAAGAAGGAAGTAATGGATTAATACCTTTCCACTGACCATGAAAACATTTATAGAAAAGGCAAAAACATTATGGCAGTGAAAAGTAACTGAAGCCAGGTCATGACATAATATTGCAGATATAGATTTTTATCAAGAATCTAAATAAATATCAGAAACATCAGTGCATGGATGAATGCTGGATTTTTTAAGGTATGATATAGATTGTTGTGGGAAAAATTGCCTGGCATGATGTAGTAAAACAACTTTTCTTGCAGCAGGCCCTGAAGTTATTTTAATATAGTCCTTTCCCTTATGTTAGTGAAAAATCTTAGTTTGAGAAAGCATAAGATGATTAAAAAAAAAGAGCATTTTTGTTTTGGCAACATTAAAATTAACAAGCCATTCCTTGCCCCAGTTAACAGATTGTAAGGTAATTTTTAAAATCAGCTGCCAGTTTGACCTTATCAAATTGATCAGTCTTACAATTAAGTCAGGAGTAAATAGTTATCAGCATAGATTTATACATGGTTTTGTGAAAGTATATCACAATATCTGTAATCTATTAGTTTTAACTGAATTTTGATTGTATAATGTTTAATCTATATAGTTGAATTAAGTTTGTTAACAAAGAAGACTGTTTTGAAAACTATTTCTGTAAAATGCTTTATTAATAATTAAATTCCAGACTTATTGATGTATTTATGTATGTATAATTATCAAAGATGCTGAAAATATACAAAAGTAAGAATGAGAATGTTTGAATAAGTCTTGGAATAATGGTAATGTCTCAGACTAGACATTTTTTTCTTTAAGACAATATTTACAGTTTTCTCTTTATGATAAGTTTGTATTCTATAAAAATAGCTTTTTGTTATTTGGTTTTGGGTGAAAATGATGATAAATGTTTTGGCTTTGTGAAATTTGCCAGATGTTTGAACAAAGTAAAATTAATCAATTGTTTTCTGAAATTTTGAGATGAAGTGTTTTCATTGTTTCCTAAAGTTTTTTTGGAATTACTGTCTTCATCTTTTGTTGAACTTAGGACAATATTTTGGTTAAGCCTTCCTTAGACATATGTTGTCTCCAGTCTTTGGAATTCACTAACTATTTTTATTTCTTCTCTCATCAAGAATATAAGAATCAAGTTCAATTCAAATAGTAATATAAACATACAACAGGACCTTTACCCAGTTTTCCACCAACTAGTCAATGATGCCCTCCCCACTCACATTGTATCTCTGTTCTTGTTCACATCAGTGTGAACCCAAAAACTTGGAAAGGGTCAGCTGTATGTTCACAAGGAAATGAATAATGAAAAAACATCATGGTAAAAAATAACATGAACCTTGTTGCCACTGTTTAGGTGTTTTATTCAGGGCATGTCTTGTTTGATCTAGGTGGATAGGAAGGTGATACTTTCAGCATCTTTGGCTATGTTAGGCTAAAAATCAGTTCTTTCAATTCACTCTTCTTCCTGCCAACTCTCCTAATGTTATGATGCATGGCTAACAAGATGAGCAAGTGATATTGGAACTACCCAAGAGAGAATCTACTATCTGTCAATGGTAGACTTGAACTGACTACTTGAATTCCAACTGTGAATTTTAATATAGTCTAACAAGAAGAAATTATCAATGTCCAGCTCAGTTGCCACTTGACCCCAAAAGCATACTTTTAATTATCTATTTTCTTCCTCTTTGATCAAGTTGGTACAGCTTATAAGACCATATTTTAAAGATTTTATTTGCTGGCTATAAAATCCGAAACACTTGAGATTGAGATAAAATCTCAATACTTTGCCTTCTATGCAGATGTCCCAAATCATAGTGCCTTGTGTTCATAATGTCAGTAAGAGAATTGATGATTTGAACCAGAAGATTTTGCCTTAAGAGAAAATAGTTTCTCTTAAATGTTAATATAACAAAGAAAAATACAAGACCCAGTTATTGTGTATCCAACTCCAGACATTGTCAATCATGGTTGAACAGCGGGTATGTTTGTATCCTTGAACTCTGTCTGTGTTTGGGCTCTATATTTCTTGTGAACATGTATCTTTTCTCTCTGTAGTGGGTGTTTATATATCTGCCTCGCATTTTTATTCAATTTATGCCCATTCTAAGTGCAGCTGGAGTGATCATGTGTTCACAATGTTGGTGCATTTACTGATATTGGATGTAGCAAAAATATCTACCCTAGCCAGGAGGGCATCACTAAGGGCAAAGTCTATTGTGTCACCATCTGAGGTGAGTGACAGACTATATGAAGATATAAATTGTCAGGTAGAATGCAGGGAGTAGAATAATGCCTTTCTTAAGGGCAAAATCTGAAGGCATATTGGGATAGTAAAATGACTTCCAAAAGCAAAGTATTAAGAAACAAAAAAATATGGCAGTGAATGATGGACAATCTTCTCACAGATGAACAAGAGACTGGAGATGATAGAAATGTGGTTCTACAGAAGAATACTGAGAATACCATGGACTGAATATGTGAACAACAAAGTTTTAGAGAAAATGGAAACAAAACAAGGACACTTACAATCAAGAAGAGATACTTGAAATTCCTTGAGCACATAAGGAAATAGAGCTTGGAAAATTTAATTCTCACATAATAGACTGAGGGAAAGTGCAATAAAAGAAAACAATGCATAACCCACCTAATGAGCTTGATGGCAGATCAGGTTTAGGAGTGATGAAAAAAATCATAAAATTTATTACAAAGGACAAAATTTACTACAAGAGACAGGAAATTGTGGAGAGCCATAATTGCCAATGTTTTGAAGGAATACAACACATTGAAGATCAAAAACAGTCTAAGTTGAAATTTGAGAAAATTTCTTTAATTTCACATTCATGGCAAAATCTCACATGTTACTGGTATGCCACAATAGTGGACAAAGAAACCTAGATAACCAAGTAAACCCCTTTCTTATTTTGTTTTATTACTCAGTTAAGAATAACAATAATTAGCCGATAAACTTATTCTCAATTTTGATGGTTAAGGGGCTAATCAGTACTATATAAAATACAGATTCTTATTCAAATTTATTATAAGGTAGAGTATTTTCCAATGTTAAGAAAGTGAGTTTCTTTTTAATTTGCCTAGTACCAATTTTATTATGTAAATATTGTTGTTTTTAGTGGATACTTATGATGAAAATAAATAAATTTACTATTTAATAAATAAACGGAATGTCTACTGAAATATTAGTATCTATTAGAAATAATGTTTGAGTAATAAAATCTATCAGATTAAGAAATGAAAACTATATCTCTTTCTTTAGCAATTGCTTTGTTTATATCATAATAATACAAAACTGAGCAGATATGTTTATTTCAGAAGTCAAAGAAAAATCTTTGTTTAAATGCACTATTCATCTTTGCTTGATGATTAATATAGTGCATGGCTGAAAGGTTTAAAAGCATGTCAGATCTAATGATAACTTCCCCTAGTGGAACACATGTTCAAATTCTGATGGAGAGTGTATATTTCTCAAATATTCAGTCTGGTAGATGAAAATAAATATTCTGTTTAATAGATAAACATAGCATCTACTCAAATATGAATATCCATTAAAAATAATGTTTACGTAATAAAATCTGTTGGATTAATAAATGAAAAATCCACCCCTTTCTTTAGAAATTGGAATCAGTCAGTCAGTTAAGTGCCATATGTGATACACACCTGGGTGATCATGTCTCAAAAGAGACATGACTGACTGAGCAGAATACTTTCTTGCAGTAGGTTGCCATTACTTTCTGCAGTAAACTGGTTGCCAACCAAGGCTTTAGACCCCAATTCTGTTATTTAACCCATAGCTGGAGCAAAATTAGAATATCATGTAGAATTCTCATTCTATGGTGTACATCAGTTTTTTTTCTTACAGACTTTTTTTTAACTTTGCCATTTTAAAAACAAGTTACAAAATGATTAATCCTTCAACTTTTAAGTGTTTGTGTTAAAAAAAATGTCATGCATAATTTTACATTAGTAACCATGATTTTGTATTTTTCCAAACATTTTACAACCGAGCATTGGGGCTGAATATTTCTTACAGAAAATTAAGAATTAAAATGTTTGACTGCTTTATGACAAAATTTTGGCTTAATACTCTTTTGTATTTAACCATGTCTTTATTTGTATACGAAGTAACATCAAGTTGTCCACTGTCTTTTACTGAATTTACAATCTCAAGTCATTTTACTATTCATAGATCTAACAATTCCTTTGGAAGAAGAAAAATCTTGTACATATTAATGAACAAGAAATAATTCCTATGAACAACTGGAGAATACTTTTTGGCTGGAATATCAGGAATTTTAGAAAATTACAATTTTTTTGTTTTTGACTTTTGAAAATTATTACTTTTTTTTCATCAAACATTAGTTAGGAGAAATAATGACATTCTTCTACTGGGAATTGAACTTGGGCAACCTGGTTGAAAGCCAGCAAACCTCACCATTATATATTAGTCTGTAAATGTAGTTTGAATGAAGAGAAAATGGAATGTCACTTACCTCATGAATAAGAAGAAATGACAACAGGTGGTAATTTCTTTTATAGAAAGATATTGCAGAAAGAGAGAAGAAATTTTGGGAGAAAGAAAAGCAATAAAGTTTGGCTGAAAATATGAGTTGGCAAATTTTGTTTGTTTGTTTCGTACATAAGAGGTTGCAAGAAAAGGAGGAGATTAAAGAGTAAAGAAGCATAATAGAGATCCTTGGAGAATTTCTTTTTAATTTTTTGAACTACATACTATTTTGCTGTAATGGATCTTGGAATAGTGAGACTGGCTAGAGACATGATACTGCCATTTAGTGGATTATGTGATGTAGTCATGTGGATAACAAAGGTGAATTTGGTTGCTAAGCTTCAAAAAATGCCATGCCTTGCTAGTTTTCTTTCACTTTTTCTGCAAGATGTGCTTACTCTCTACCTTGAAATAAGAGATGAGGACTAGTTGAATTAAAACCTGATAGAGATAAACTAAAGAAAGTATTCACTGAAGAACTCTTTGAAGATTATGAAAAGCTCAAGAGTATAAAATAGACTGGGGAAAATTAGTGACGTCTATGTCAATAATATCAAAAGGTTGGCTGGGCTAGCAGAATATCAGGGGAGATGACTGGATCAGATAAAGAAACTAGCTTTTGAGATGAGATTCCACGACAACATATCTTTGGCACTGCAACAAGTGCCTGTTGTAAAGATTGACCTCTCAAAATAATACCAGCTGCAGGGCTCTTGGTCAGTAATAGACTTTGAGAGCCTAGGACAGTGGCAGCAATTACACAAAGTGCAGGACCAAAAGAAAAAATTAATGTGGAATCATTGAATGTTAGGTGTTATAGATGTCTGTGATTGCACCTAATTAGAGACTGCAAGAAGCCACTGAGATCAAAAGTAATATGTTACAGTTGTGAGAGATTGGAGCATTTTGTGAGGTATTGCCCTCAGGCCCAGTAAAATAAGCAGATGGGAGCTTCTGCACCTGTAGGTACTCTGTAAACAGAACAAGGGTGCAGTACCAATCTCTACTAATCATAGAAGTTTCAGTGGGAGATGTGATAGTGGTAGCTCTTGTTGATACCAGCTGCACAACCACTTTACTTAATCCCAAACTTGTGAATAGATGAAATGAGAGTGACACTGAAAACAGTTGATGCAAGGGAGGTAAAATGTAAATGAATCTAGCAGGTGGGGAGAGAATAAAAACTGAGGCATTTATTGTTGAGAGCATCATTGATAGGATCAACATTGTTGTCAGAATAGATGTGATCAATAATCTGGAAGGTGTGACTGTAAAAAAAAAAAAAAAGAATAAAGAAAAAAATTGTCAGGGGAAATTTGGAGAAGCGCACTGTGCTGCAGGTGCCCAAGTTCTGAATTCTTGTGAAATTGGAGACAATGACTTCATAGCAGAATTTGATGAAAAGAAATGAACTGTGGAATAGAATTTAATAGATTTGCCAGTATTAAAAACAAGGTGGAGTACTAAAAGAATTCTTTGAAAGAATAAAAAAAGAGTATGAGAAGAAGGTAGAAAGATGGATTATGAAAGATATTCTCTTATCATAGAAGAGTGAAGTGAAAGTGTGTTACCTTTGATGGCAGTGATCCAAGCTACAAAATGAAAAGTTAGGCCAGTATTAAATGTTTGAGAGTCACAGTTATGTAGAGTGCCATACTAGAAACAAAATAATCAATGTGTGTGATGAAAAGATGAGAAAGTAGAGGTAGCTGACAGAAAGAAATGTTATCATGGTCCTTAAGTTGGACTACCTGTAGTTACACATTGCAGAGAAAATATAGCACTACCAGCTGCTGTGCTATAAGGGGAAAACTTACTGTTCAACTTGGTTGGGGGTTTAAACTAAAAGCTGTACCAAAAACTATGACAGCAGTCCTAAAATCTACTAATGAAGAGCAATAAGACAAAATAAGCTACTGATTTATACATTGTCATTATGATAGATGTAACAAAATATTATCAGAGGTAGTGGTTGATTATCTTTAATAAATTTGGATTGACAGCAAAGCCACAAGAACCCTTACAATGATGGGCTGCTGAAAATAGGAAAAGTGGGTGATCTGGTTCTGTAAATGAGCAATGAAATTCCACAGGTGACAGGAGAGATGAGTATGCAACAATTGTTTTTTGGTCTGTGAAAACCTGTTGGGGCACTAACCCGTTGGTGGATGGTTACGACTGGCATGCAGCTACATGAAAAGGACAAGAAGTGAGATAGACTGGAAATGTAAAATGAATGATGAAACTGTTGCTGTAATGCAAGAGATCTTAGCTGGGGTAAAGAAAGAAGACCTCATGACCAGGGACTTGTCACATCCCTAAAACAAAAACAGGAGTAGTGTGGTGCAATGGTAACAGTATTGCTACAGGCATAGTTGCAGGGATTATCAGTTTGGTTGCAGAAGATGAAGTATAGTTGAGGAAAAAAGAAGACTATAACCGCAACAATGTGGCTGAATGAGATGCTGGGCTAAAAGGCAGTTAAAAGAGGTGAAAGTAAGGACTGATTCAGCAATAGTACTTAGTTGGGTGAACTCTAATGTAAGGGAGAGCAAGAGAATATTGACAAAAGATACTGGAGAAATGACAGTAAAGCAGAGATTAAGAATATTAGGTGAGTTTAAATTCAAATCTGAATTATGAATGTAAGTAGTGTTTGTGCCTTTGGAAAGAAATAAGGTGGATGTACTAACTTGAGTAAACAAAAAGCAGTTGGTCAACAATGATGAGGTAGAGGCTCCAGTATGCTATCTAGAGATGAGAGAAATAGAAGAGTTATATGGTAGACATCATATGGGAGTAGACTAGACTAGACTATATTTGGTGCAAAAAGTCAAACCCCTTGTAAAAAAAATGGATGATATCCTGAGGGACTGCATCAGATGTCAATCGATTGACCCTGTCTCAAATGTGCACAATTATGATGAAACTGAAATGAGAAATAATTGAATGAGTTTAGCTGATGAGATAATACATTATAGTGGAGGTGTATATTTCTCAGTGATTGACTGTGGATCTGGGCAACTGGTGATACAGAGGAAATTGCAGCTGTAGTAGCAGAACTGGATAAGGTGACTCTTGAATGAGGTTCAGTAGAAGAGGGGTAATGGCCAATGACATGGTTTTCTGCTTTGAATGTCTCCAAATGATGCTTGAAAAGTAGAAAATGAAAAGGTGCTATAGAACAGCATACAGGCCAAGGGGCAGTAGAATAGTGGAGTGACACTATCAAACCATGAAAGCAATAGCCAAGAGAGGAATAATATCACCTGTAGAAGCAAAGTTTTGATATAATATGGTGTCTATTATTAGACGGGGAAAGGAAACAGTACTGCAAAGGTCAATTTTTACCTATGAATGGAGATACCTAAAAGATATATCTCCGAATACTGATAAAAAGGTGCCAGCTAGAATCCAAATAGGGGAAGAAGTTTAGGTGAAAATCACTTAACAACCTGACCGTTGATGGTATGTCATGGCATAACTTAGATTTAAGGTGAGTAGTCCTTGCAGATGATGATGTGAATGCTGAATATGAAGGAGATAGAAATGAAACAGTACCAACACAAAAAAGCCACAGAGACAGCAGAAAGTACCAAACTGGGCATGAGATTGTTATATAAAATAATCATTTAGAATCATGGTGGCCTGTAGTTTGAATGAAGAAGAGAAAATAGAATATAACTTACCTTGTGGTGTCTGAGAAGAAGTGGCAACAGGTGGCGCTTTCTTTAATAGAAAGATATTGCAGAAAGAGAGAAGAATTTTTGAAGGAAAGAAAAGCAATAAAATATAAGTTGGCAAATTTTGTTTGTTCATTTCTTATGTGAAAGGTTACAAAGGAAGATTTAAGAGTAAGCTTTTTTTATTTTTATTTCTTGAACTACTGTAAATGGTATCATTTTTTTAAAAATATGAATAACGTAATTGATTAATATATTATTTGTCATTGTTATTAATTTTTACAGGGCACTCTAAAATTAATGGTTATATGTTAAATTTGATATGAGGTTAAATAAATCATACAAAAAGTTGTGTAAAAGCAATATTTCAATTATTATTTTTGGAAACTGTTGCCTGAATTTCTGAGAGAAAATTTTTTTCAAACATTATTTATAGTATTTTCTTTGTAGCTCACTTGAACTAATTTCCTCATCTTTTTTTTTTTGTCACACATAATTTGCATTTTGCAGTTTCTGTAGTGGTCAGGTCAGGCTGGCCTGCTATTGGTAAAATGTAACTCAGTACAACCTGCCACATGGCTGGGTAGTTGGTATCTAAACCAGCTTTCCACTAGCTTATGTTCTGGTGAGGAGGGTTGCATGTCACCACCAAAGGATGACTGACAAGACTTATCAAAGGGTAAATGAGCTTCTTACAGAAGCCAACAGTCAGTGCATGTACGTGTGTGTGTGTGTATATATATATATATATATATATATACACGCACACATACGCACCATTGCTCAAATAGGATCCATTTAAATACAGAAACCTACCAAATGTCATTTACAACATGTGTGAAAAATATGACCATATCAGCATCGTCTACATGTAAAATAAAAAATTAATAAAATGGCTAAAACTCATGAAAGCATTAATAATAAAAAAAGATAAACACTTAGTAATATCAACTATAAACCTGGCCATAATATGCTGACTATATTTAGAAAACAAAAAAAAAAAATTCATCACTAAATATTTTTTTTGCTTTTATAATCATTTCACCCTGGTGCACTGGGGGTTACAGTAAGAAAAAAGTAAAAAATAGGGAGCAAATTACTGAGAATGTTAAAGAAAGGATAAGAGAAAGATGGGAATCAAGGTGAAAGAAAATGGCAACTGACATTGCACTTAAACTATTGGAGATTGTATCTATCAGGGAAGAGAGTTCTACAAGTGGGAAGTATGAGAAAAGAAACAGAAGTGGCAATTACATCTGACTATTTTGATGGTAAAAGAGTGGGACTTAGTTGCCAGTCAAGTAGCACAAGCAAATTCATGTGGTCAGGGCACTAGCTTGTTAGAGAAGCAGCCATGAAAATATTTGTAGAAAAGTCAGAGGGAAGCCACATCTCACCGGTGAGAAAGTGACTGAATCAGGATTGATTACATTGCAGATCCTCTTTAGGATTTTGTTGAGAACCATGAGATGAATAGCATGTAGCATGAGCATCCAATCAGATATGGCAACAATATTTAATACATGTACAAATGGTAGATTTATAAACGTGCGAGATGGATAATATGGTAATAGTAATATTAACCGTTTTTCTACCAGGAAACATTTGAAATTAATTGATCAAGTAGCCAAATTATTTTTTGTTTGAAATTTATAAAATCTTTCTTTTAAAACCATTTTTCAAAAATAATGTTTCAAGTCCAGTAGCTGTTATCACTCTTTTCAGTATTGATGCCGAATTCCTTTCTAACCTTTTATTTAAAGTAATGTAAAATGTTAACATCTTAATTATGTTAATATATTTTCTTCGAGTTAAATATTTTATCCATTTTAGTAGTTGCTGCTGTTGGTAATCCTCAAGGGAAGTAGATTGTGATATTTGGTACAGTTGTGAATGTGTCTTGCCAGTCCGCAATGTTTAAAAAAAATGAACTTTCAGCCTTCACAAACTTAAAGGCTTTTTTTACTATTTCAGCTTAGATATTTCTAACAGGGTTTGGCACCATGTATGACATCCATATGAAAGTCTCAATCTGACAAGGTTATTTAAGAACATGGTTCAAGTTTTATGATTAATGTATTGGTTGTGTAGAAATTTCCAGTGTTGAACAAAGCTACTTCTCCTCATTTTCCTTACCTCCTCAACTAAATTTGTTATAACTGGTTCATATTCTGAGGTATCTGAAGTGTTTAATATTTACTAATTCCACACTAATTGTTTGTATGTTACAAAATATCAAAGATGGAAATATTTTTCTAAATATTTGCTCTCAAAAGAATGTGTTTACTATACACTGACAAGAATTGGCAATATTCTTCTGAGTGTTGGAATTTTATTTTCCATTTAGAAATTTTCATATGAGGTTATCAGTTGGTCAGTTAGTTAAATGCCATACATGATACACACTTGGGTAATCGTGTTTTGAAAGAGACATGATGGACTGAGCAGAAGATTTTACTGCAATAGATTGCCATTATTTTTTGTGATAGACTTGTTGCCAACCAAGGCTATAGAACCCAATCTGTGCTGCTATTTAACTCATAGCTGGAGGAAAGTGACAAATTAATACCTTTCTCAAGGGTATTTGTGCATAAGTAAATATAACAACTTCAACTGGAATTTGAACTCAGCTCTCCAATTTCTCATTCTGAGCCAATATTCACTGCACCACAATGCCCATCCACAGAATATGAGGGGATACATAACTCAAACTGGAAGTCTTCCAAAGCATTCAGATGCTTGATTAATTTGAGAAATGGATTAGACTGAACAATTTTCAGCACTCTGTCATACTCTTGATTTTTTTCATCAACATTTTGTAGCTTCTTATAAGAACATTCATAGTTGACCTATACTGATGGCATCAGTGAGAAAATGTTGACATTTTTTGATTCTCCAAGTACTGAGTTTCCAAATTTTTCAAGGTAAAAGCATTTAATGATTCATCCATAGCAAAACTTCAAAAAACAAAGAAATGAACTTTGGTATAAAATTTTTATTTATTTATTTTTTTTTTCTTGAGTTAAAAAAAAACTTTCATGACTGGTTAGATTTTAAAGTAAACATTGTTTTTAGATGGTATATTATATATATATATATATATATATATATATATATATATATATATATATATATATATATTTGGCTTGCTGACATCAAAAAGAAGTTACTTTAAAATTGGTATTTGAGGTTTTTTTTCCTTCTGAACTTTTTGACTTTTTTTTTTTGTATGAGAAAACTTCCAAGATATTGTTATTTAGCAATTGCATTTTTGTTGGCTGAAGTTGGAATGATAGACTATTTGAGTATTAATATATGGTGATTCTCAGATACGATTAATGTCTACTTCCTTAAACCTGTCATTTTAACTGGCCAATTTAATTCTGAGGTATCTGCAAAATTCAATCCATGTATTTTATTTTGAAATGCTCTTATATACACACATCTACACAGATATATAGATTTCTGCTAATAAATTATACAGTGGCTGACACCTTGATGTCTGTCAAGTAAAACCATTGTGAGACATCATTGTAATTAAAATAAAATATATAAAATATTTAGACATATATATTTCCTTACAAATATATAAGTATATACACATAACTGGTGTATATACACACACAAAAACACACATTAGAATTATATATATATAAAGGTTATGACTATTTTGTAACCCTATATTACTGTCATAAATCAATAAATTTCTGTTCAAAAGTAATGAAAGAGGTATTAATTTATTTCAGTTCTTAAAGTTATACCCAAGTGGAAAATTCTGTTTTACCATACATGCAATAATATATATATTAATGTATATTTGGGCAGCAACCATTCTTTTGAACTTGTTCCATTAAAAATGATATTCATCCATAATTTACAAGAACCCTTAAGAAAAATTTTGGTTGAAAATACAAAAATACTATTTAAATCACAATATCAAAAGAATCTAACTAAAAGAGATGCACTATATATCAAACAATTTTCTTCTACCATCAAACTTATATCATTTAACAGTGGAAATGGATTTTTGAAAGTTTTTTTTTTTTTTAAATAGATAGATGCTCATGCAATGTGTTTTAAAAAATGCTCCTCTTAAAAAACAAAAATTTCATTACAGTGAAAGAATAAGGATGAAATAACAACATCAAAAAATAACATCCTTGAAAATGGCCAGTGAAGTGGTTGAAAGTGCTTAGAAAGTAAAAAATTATTGAACATTTTTTACATTTTTTTATCTCCAGTAAAGATGAAAGATGGGACATGCAATGAGGAAGGAGGGCTTGGAGAACCTGATACTAACAGGCCAGATAGAGTGGAAAAAGAGACAGAGGAAAGCAGCCAATAACATATTTGAAGGGCCTGAACAGGTGGATGATAGAATGGGGGCTGAGAGACATTAAAGGAGAAAGCGTGCTAAGAGCCACCAGGGATAGGGAGATGTGAAAGCTCATGATTGCCTATGTCCTGAAAGGATAAGGTACATAGAAGAATAAGAAGGATACTGGAAAAATTAAATAAAAAAAATGAATAAAATTTTCCTTGTAGGTCATTTTTAACAATATATATATAGTTATCTGCAGACAGCCCTGTTTCACTGTATCACTGCTCATCAGTATGATTGAGGTCGGGTATGAGCTTATGGCCTAATATTCTCTCAAGGCATGGAGCCTTCTTGAGGAGACAGCTGTTCATCATAACTGCAGTAATTCAGGGTCGATTGTCAATGATGGAATGTAAATAGTTTGGTTTTAAAGGCAAAGAATATGACCATCCAATCTTTCTCCAACTGTGAAGTTGTAGATCAGATGCAAAATCAGTTTGTTTTTTTTTTGTAATCATATCACCCCAAGCAAGGCGATAACACCACTGATGTGCAGGGGGCTGCCAGTTTCTATTCATCAAAAGGTTTCGAAGTGCACCTGCATACTGTCATATCATTGGTATAGATATTTATAAATGATCTGAGAATATTCTTAGGTAGATCATCTATGTAAATCAAAATGAGTGTTGGTACAAGAGGTGAACCCTGGAGGAAGTCTGCATTGACCACTGGAGGTTGGGGGAGACTGAAAAATGGGTGCTCAAATTATCTTCAGGGACTGACGTGTTCGTAAAGGCTATTAATGAGAACACTCTTCCACTGATTCCAAACTTGAGGAGCTTGGAGGAGTAATATATATATATAATCAATGAAGTCAATTTAAACACAGTCCTATTTCAGTGTATGGACAAATAAACGTGATTACATATATACACACACAAATACACAAGCTAAAAAAAACAACATGCATGACAAAGTACTCCACAGATCATCATAACCATAAACATGAAATTACTTATACACAACTTCAGGTATAAATATATGCACATAAGTGCTGGAATATTCACACAGAAGCATACACACATATGAATGTGTATAGAAAATATATATAAATACATATACTTATATATATATATATATATATATATATATATATATATATACACACATACAAGGACATCCGAACATATATACACAGAAATACATACACACATATAAATATGAGAATATACATATACGAAGGCATATCTATATATATGTATACATACACATTAGCATGTAAAACAAAATATCAATATGTCTATTAGTACTAAAAACCATATGTACTCTCATATACATGCAGACACTAATACGTAGACAAACCCATGCACCCAAGTATACATTCAAATATAAACAGAGTGAAAAAAAATGTTGGGGGGGGAAGATTATATATATATATATATATATATATATATATTTTTTTTTTTTAATCATGTCATCCCAAGCAAAGCATTCCACTGCCACTATAGCGCAGGGGGTTACACAGGGCGATAGATGAGTTAAGATGTACACAGGTAGAGAGTTGGAGAAAATGGGAGGGTTAGTGTGTTAGGAGGTGTCTATTGACCTTACATTTAAACTCCTGGAGGTTATAGCCGTCGGGGAAGCAAGCATGCGGAAGGGAATTCCACAGGTGGGAAGTTCGAGAAAAGAAGCTGTTGGAGTAGAAATTACGGTTACATTTCATCGGTTTCACTGTAAAAGGGTGGGACCTAGTTGCCAATCTAGTATCTCGTGCAAACTACAACCTAGGGGGCACCAGTGATTTAAGTTCATCAGAGCAGAAGCCATGAAAGTATTTATAGAAGTGGCACAGGGAAGCTACGTCACGCCGGTGGGAGAGTGACTGCAGGCGGTCAGCTAAGTTGGTATCAATCCCATTACAGATTCTTCGCTGTATTTTGTCAAGAAGCCCGAGGAGAATAGTAGGGGCACCTGACCAGATGTGGCAACAGTATTCAAAACACAGGCGGGTGGTAGATTTGTATAAGTGCAGGATAGATTCAGGCAGAAAGAATTTCCGGGCCCTGCACAGAGAGCCAGCTTTCATAGTAGCGGATTTAGCAATGGATTCGACGTAGTTATTCCACTTGAGGTCCGCTGAGAGTGTCAGGCCAAGCAGGCGTAGTGTTTTATTCTCTGGGAGGCATGCCTGTTCCATGCTAATGGGAGGGAGGTGCGGTTGTCTGTGGTGGTTAATTGACAGCAGCTTCGTTTTGGAAGAATTGAATTTTACAAGCCATTTCCTACCCCAATCCACCACGGATTGGAGGTCCTTTTCAAGCTCAGCCGTGAGTTTTGCTTTATCATCAACACCAGATTTTTGATCGAGGCGAGCGTATACTGTGGTATCATCGGCGTACATGCCTACTTGTGATCTTATGGCATCGGGGAGATCATTGATGTAGATTAGAAAGAGCGTAGGACCTAGGATAGAGCCTTGGGGGACACCTGCGTTTGTAGAGTAGTTCTGGGAGGCATGTCTGTTTAAAACCACCTTCAGTGTGCGGTTGGAGAGGAATGACTGGATTAAGTCCAACAAAAGTCCAGTAATGCCGTAGTTTTGCAGTTTCCATAGAAGGCCGGCATGCCATACTCTGTCGAATGCTTTAGAGATATCCAGGGCGACAGTTTGGGCTTCACCATTCTTGTCGAGAGCCTGGTATATATACTCGGTGATGGTCGTTAGCATATCAGCAGTAGACCTGGTGAAGCAGAAGCCATACTATTTGTCCGATAGGAGCCCGTGGGCCATGAGATGCTGAATGACCTCGGCATTGATAAGGGCTTTGAACACTTTGCCGAAGATTAGAAGAAGGCTGATAGGGCAGTAATTTGCAGGGTCCGAGGGTTCACCAGTGTTCTTGAATATTGGAACCACAGAAGAAGACTTCCAACAGGCAGGAAAGCAGGAGGAAGATAGGCAGAGATTGTAGAGCTTAGAAAGGACAGAGGAGATATAATTATATATAAATTATCAATAGATAAAAGGACACATACGTACAGACAGTTAAAAACAGGCACTAATAAAATATTCAGAAACAATGTGAAATTGATGCTCTGAAAATCACAATTATAAAATATTAATTTAACAGTTGGTGCTATAATAAAAATGTTAAATATTAACCAGATGATGTATGCTAGAATAAATTCTATTGTATATTAACATGATAATCAATATTAAATTAAATACCTCAGAACTATATAACTTGACGATCAATGTTAGATTAAGTACTTAGCAAATATTAATATGATAATATATGCCAAATGAGATACCTATCAAAAATTAATTAACATCCAAATCAGATGAAAATACCCATCAAATAAAGGCAAATAACAATTGACAGCAGTAAAAATAGTATACATAAATTCTTTATATTACAACTCATATTTTAAAGTAAATAATGAACTATGTTTACAATGAACAGTGAGTTCATTTCTCTGGTTTAACAAGTTAACATTGTTCTTAAATTTGATAATTTCTAACTTCTCATTGTGACAAAGGTAGCAAGGTCCACAGAGAGAATTAAAAGTTCAAGCTTTTATAAGAATTTTCCATTTAACAGTATGTACATATGCATCTATGAATACATGCCCGTACAGAGATTGTATCTCTGGTACTAATAATAAACCTACTATATATATTGGTTTTTTATTGGTTTTACTACAACCACGCTCTCCCATAGACTTACCTGTCACCTTTCTGATCAGAGTTCAATTAAACAACATATGTGAATGTATGTATGTATGTATGTATGGGAGGTAGTGGTTTATTTGGATGATATCGTTTTACCTGTTTTTATTTTTATTATTTATTTATTTATTTATTTATTCTTATTTTAGTATTTGTTTGTTTTTGATTATTATTTATTTATTCTTTTCAGTTCTTGATTTTTAAGTTATGTAGTAAAATTTTGTTTTCATGACTGTATTTTGAGATGTGTTCCTATCGTTTATTTAGTCGTTTGTTTTAATTTGGGAAGGAAATAATAGCTATTTTTTCCTAGATATACTTGAAAGCATTGTGCTGTTTGGGTATTGTACTATTTGTGTAGTATATTTTGTGTGTATAATTTCTTTGATTGCAGGATCCTTTTTCTGCTGTACATTTTTATTGTTTGTGCCATGTTCTCAAGGCAACTGTGGCTATATTTCAGTGTTTTTGTTGAAAATTTTGTGGCAAATGCTTGATTCCAGAAACTGTTTATGTAAGAGTTTGAAGAATATTTTTCCTATATTTGTTTTTAAGTTTTCCCTATATGATGGGTTTAACGATATATTTCTCTTTCTGTTGGCATTATTTGTTCTCTGTGGTGAGTATAAGAATGTTGCTGGGAATCCACTATTCTTTAGGGCTCTTTCATAGTCTTTCTTAGCTTTGTTAAATATGTTTGGTTAGAAGAGTTGTTAGTTTCATTTTGGTATCTGCCTGATTATAAATGGCGGGTGATTGTAAGAAATGTGCATATACAATGGTTTATTGTTGGGTTTGTATGGTTTATATGTACCTTATCTTAGATTAAAGGTGACATCTAGAAAATCTACTTTGTTTAAGTTAGTTTTTATGCCTATGTCAAATCCATTATTTTTAAATATGTGTATATATGTATATATGCTTATTTATTCATATATATATATATATATGTGAAAAGTGTATGTATATAATTATAAATATCAATATATATATATGTGTGTGTGTGTGTGTGAAAAGTGTATGTATATAATTATAAATATCAATATGTGTGTATATATATATATATATATATATATATATATATATATATGCAATTTGTTATATATATTATATTTTTTATATATATTATATATGCGCAGCGCTTATTTGAAAGCGCTCAGTATCAGTGATAGAACTGACATATTCAGATAGATGAGAGTTTGTAACCCTGGGTTTCATGCTCTTGTAATCGTCAAACAAACTGGTTAATCTTTTTAAAAAAATTGGCTATATGCAGGGTTGCGTATATTCGTCTATTTTTGTGGAAGTGGGGAAAATCTGTTGTCATGACAGATGCAGACATATATATATATATATATATATATATATATATTTGTACACCCATTGACGTGTGCAAAGACACACACACACACACACATATATGCGAATCGTGCAGGGCTTGGCATATATATGTATATGTGTGCTATTGCGCACATAGATACGCATTCGGTTGGTGTATTCGAATAGTGTAGTGATGTCAATGCGCGGACAGTTGTCGATTTCTCGTACGTACATATGTAATGTACGTATGATGGGGTCTGTGTGAAACTATGATAGGTAAAAATTGCTGTTATTTTATATATATATATATATATATAAAGACTTATGTGTGTATCGATATATATATATATATATAATTTGCAGATTCTGCCAAGAAGAAAATTTAGGCATAATACTGTTTCTAGACCAATGACAAATTATTTAATGAAAAAATCAGGAATAATGTCTTGATGTATTTACACTCAAAAATACATCTTAGGATCATACAAACCTGGATGAAAGTGTTTAAAGATCCTTAAGTAACTTCTCCCTAATTTTGAAATTTTGGGTGTTTAAAACTTCCAGTTGTGTGTTCATAATAATCCCTGTTGTACATTTGAAAACATTAAAAAATCAGTTATAATATATCATCTGAAGATACGGAAAGTTTGAAACCAAGGTTGCATAAATAATTAAATTATATATATAATATATTTGTATTATTTATTACATTAATGCCTATTAAAATACAGCTATATTCACATATATGTAAATGCAGAAAGATCTTTCTGTAATTCCTCTTCTGCTCTAAAAAAGTTCACCTGTTGAAAGACACAGAAAATAAATGTCAAATTCTGATTTATCTTTTTGCTTTACTTACTTTATCATGGAGATGATTTGATTTATAGGATGAGAATTGCAACTATTTTTAAAAAGAGATCAAATTTCACCTGCCTCACCAGCTCTGAACTTGAAAGGTGCTCTTTCCCCCTTATCTCTCACCTCTCTTTTTCCCTTTTATCTCTCACCTCTTATTTTCTCTTTTATATCTCCACTTTTTCTGATTTTAAATACTTCTATTTACCAGAACAAGGACTTCAATAATATTTGATATTTTTTAGCATTTTTCATGAAATTTTTTATTCAAACATCCTGCTATAGATTTTATGCTGGACTGCTTAATATCTTCAAAAATATTTCTTATTTTGAAGTTTATTACATTTTATAATAAATGATATATCAAATGTATATTAGTTTTTTTTTACTTGTATCAACAGTACAACTTATAAATCAATGAAAATTAAGCATTTACTGTTTTAAGAAATCTCTATGAACTCTTGATGGGGTGTTACACTTGGATGCTCTTTTTGCAGAACTTTAATGAAATATTAGCAATGTGTCAGTTTATTTTAAACATCTTGTTTTAATAACATTGAAATAAATCATTGATCTTCTAATTTTCACTTCAATATTTTAGGGAAGGGCATAATGCAAACAGCAAAAAGTTCTGTTACTTGTCACATTGAAAAGTCTGGCTATAAATTTTCTCTGAAAGGAAGTTGTTTTTTTTAAATTTTTTTTTTGTTTTTTCTATGAATTGTCTTTTAAAACTGACAACCCAAATGAACAAAAAAATTTTCAAATGAAAATTGAAATATTCTCTTCCAAGAAATGCTTTTGGTGTGATAAATTTGACATGGGATCAATAGTTATAGGATGCCAGAAGACATTTTTAGGAAGAATTGCTTCAATAAGCAAAAAAGCTTTTCTTTAAAATTGTTGAACTCTGAAGACAAAATAATGATTTATTGTATTAACACATATATTCAAACACATGCACACACATATATACACACCTCTCCATGTCTTCAAAATTCTTATACTCTGACTGCAATACCAATTTATTGTTCCCACATACAATAAAGTGTAATTCTCTCTCTCCCTCTCTCATGTACAAAGTTTGATGGATGAATTGATGTTTAAGTTATGCAAAAATTAAAATAACACTGATATTTCAATTTAACAGACATATTTACCTAAGTTACACAAAAATATCTTGAAATACTAAAGAGTAAATTTATTCCATAAAATTGTCATTGGCTTCAACCATGGCCTCCAGATGATTTAAGAATCTCTTGTAATTCTTCTGGATGGTACCCTTGTTTAAATTGGTGAATGCTGTCATAATCCTTTCCTTCAGTTCGTCTTTGGTGTTGCAAGAAATTTTGCTCATCTCTCATTCAATTGCACCTCACACATAATCACAAAGGTTGTAGTCCGGAGAGTTAGTTAGCCAGATGTAAGGGGTGATGTGGTTGCAGAAATTGTCTGATGGCTATGATTAAGTTCTCATGCTTGTGTAGCATGGTGCAGAGTCCTGTTGCCAAACTTATGTGCTTTCAAGCAGCCACTCTCTTGACTCAGAGAAGCACAATCTCTTCAAGGGACTTGATGCAGACCTCTGTATTGAGTCTGAGGCTTTGTATGAAGATGAATGGCGGCATAACATTGCCATCACTTGTAATCACTAAACACCATAATGTTGACTGGATATATCATCCAATTCTTTCCAAATCCTCTGAATCCTCCTCAGATTAACACCCAAACACACTCAAATGTTCATATTGGAGCATCCAGAATGAATACCAAGCAGTACAGCATGTCGTTTCTAAATTTCTGGTAGAGTGACTTGTGTTATGGCACTCTTTTTCTCTCAGATGGTACTCAACTGACCCTACTATACAGTTCTGAGGTTCTTGGGTGGAGTGGGAGTGGATGGAGATGTTAATGGAAACCAGGGGTCAGTTTTGCTTGACATTGCAAGAATCAGGGATGGAGGTAAAACAGAGATCTAACAGTGAGTCAGGTCTGTTAGGGTTATTAGAGAAATGTGTGGGGAAATTGTGACAATTTACCAATCACACCATATATATATAGCAAACAAATAAAATGAAATGTTCAACTTAGGCTCAGAATTCAGTGTTGCAGAAACTGTCTCTGCTAGTCAGGGTTTTAGAAAAATTTGACATTTCACAATCAATTTTGCTATCTACCCTCCTGAACTGTTGGAACCGCTTGGTAACATTGATGTATTTGGGAAGAATATTAGAATAATTCAGATCCCATAGTTGCAGTAAACCGCTTGTATACAAATAATTCAGTAGATATGCAAAAATAGAAAGGGCTGTAAGATAAGGATGTGTCTTCTCATGGGACTTATACAGTGAGGCAGTTTTGAGAGAATCAGAAATGCTACCAGGATTCATTATTAGCAACCACAGTTTTAACCCCATGAGGAATGCAAATGACACAGTGTTGATAGCAGTTATGGAAAGAAAACTTCTACAACTCCTATAGAAGATAGTGAAGGAAAGTGAGAAGAAAGGAAAAAGCTTCAACTATAAGATGGGATGCATGGTTGTTAGCAAAAGAAGCATTCCAACAAACAAGTAGAAAAATCTGGAAGGTGTTTTAACAGAGGAAAGAAAGTGCAACACTAAAATCTGAAAGATGCATTCCAAAAGCTAAGCAAAGTATTAAGAAATTGAAAATTTCAAAGAAATGTGTACTGAACTGTTACACCCTTGTGCAAGTTAATTGAAACAAAAAAGATATCTTCTGAGGATCTTTCACACTTTCCCTAAATTAGGTATATGTCATCTCCTGGCATCACTTTCCTCTTTTTACTGCATTTTCCTTTACATTTTGGACTGATAGATCTAGTTTTTTTCTTCGCCTTGATGACACAACTGACAGTTTAAATGGCTGACACCAACCATATCCACAATCTCTCTGCAAGGCGTGCCAGTGTGTTCATGTAGAATTACAATTTTCACATGCTTTCTTGGAGTAATGTCCATTGCAGACAATGGCCATAGGACAACTAATCGACAGTCGAGGCAATAGTGTCTGGGCATGATAAAAATCTAATTCAGTCATTGATGACACAGTATGTTTCAAGGTGAAATAAATTTCATCATACACCCTGGAACTAGATTCATACTACTGCGCACTACTGCAAATGACATAATCTGAGAAAAACATAGAAATTGTTTACACCCAGTAACTCCAGTGGGTCTAAAATTGACTGAATGACAAAAGAAAGAAAACTAAAGCAGTTATTTCAATGAATTTGCACAAGGGTGTCTGTAATATCAGTTCTTTTGTATTGCAGTAAATGCGGGACAATCTCACAAATGAGTGGATACTTGTGGCTGCAGAAATGTGATTCTACAGTTAGATGCTGAGTATGTCATGGACTTAACATGTGGGTAAAAACAAAATTTTAGAGAAAATGGAAACAAGAAGGAAACTTTTACTTAACATCAAAAAGAGAAAGTTGAAATTTTTGGTGCACTTAATGAGGAAATAGAGCTTGGAAAATTTTATACTTAAAGTACAGACTGATGGCAAGAGGGGCACAGGGAAACAACACCTAGCATTCTTAATGAGCTTGAATAAATGGATGGCGGAACAGGGTTTAGGAGAAATGACAAAAATACAAAATCTATTAAGAGCTACAAAGACAGGAAGCTGTAGAGAGCTATAATCACCTACATCCTGAAGGGACATGACATGTAAAAAAGAATCTCTTGATCAATAAATGCCATTTCTGAAAATCTCTGAGTTGAGAAGATAATTTTATTTGTTTGCTATCTATGCCTCATTTCTTAATATTGAGCACTTCAAGTGCAATATACTTATTGGGTTAAAAGTATTATTCTTAAGTAACACACTGGTTGACCATTTGTTTATTTTTTGGCAATTTTTTCATTATACAGTTTTAAAATTTCTCTCTAATTTATACAGAAGGAGAGTGATCAATATTAGAGTATTTATAGATATACAATGTGTGGGCATAGGAATCAGCAATGTATGATGACTTTAGTTTCATGCTTCAATGCGATCATTGGAAAATATATATATATATATTCCAAATATATACTGTTAAATATAAGAGACAATGAATGTCTATTATGTTTTTTTTTATTTTTTAAAATCATATCACCCCGAGCAAGGCGGTAACGCCACTGATGTGCAGGGGGCTACATAAGAGTGAAAAGATTGGAAAAGAGAAAGCTGGAAACCACATCCTAAACAGGGAACAAGGGATGAGCCTCTTCACCTGTTCAATAGACGTGGGTGGAGTGTGAGCCGGGGTGTTTTAATCATGAGCTGTTCTAAACATTGTATATTGGCTTTAATTTCAGTTGAAAATAAAGACAAAAATTCTTCAATGTCTGGATATTTTTCTATTAAGTTGGTTCTAAGCTTTTGGCTCATATGATAACCTTTCTGAAGATGGCTCATGTGAGCCAAAAGCTTAGAACCAACTTAATAAAAAATTATCTAAATGTTGGAGAATTTTTGTCTTTATTTTCAACTGAAATTAAAGTCAAAATACGACGATTAGAATGGCTCATGATTAAATATAATAGACATTCATTGTCTCTTATATTTAACAGTATATGTTTAGAAAATTATTTGCTGCCTCAATACACTAAATATATATATATATATATATATACACACACACACACACTCTCTGATCGTTCTTTAAAATTATTTGATGGTGTAAACAATTTTAAGTTAACATATATTCACAAACTTTTATACATACAAATACCTATCTTTATAAAATAGTGCTTTTAAATTTTTTGAACTTTGAGGAGAAGTCTGATTTTTGTTACATATATTAAGTGGGTGCTGAAAAATTACCTACTTCCCAAAATATAGGCAAATGACCAAGCATCATAAATTTTTCTGGAAAGGCTTATTGGCCATGATAAGAACTTTTCAAGCATCCCTCATAAATTTTGATAAATAACTGTAGACACTTGCATACATATTTATGAATGCTCGTGTGTGTTTATAGGGTGTATAAAAGAATATGGAACAAAAGTGAAGATGATTAGATAAAGTAAAAAATTTTATTAACTATGCATTTTACTGGAGAACCATGTACTCTCCTTGGCATTATCAGGCTAAAATAAAGGAAAGATATAACTGTGTGATATAAATACATTAGAATCTCTGAGAATAAGTGGGTATAATAAATCAAAATAATTACTCTAACTTATTGTCTCCTAATATCTAGTCCTAAAGAGTGTTTGTCTGCCTTATCTATATTTGCATTAGAAACATTTAGTACTGTGGGATTTTAAATCATGTTTTTTTTTTGTTATACACACACGGACTTGATCACATATGTACATACATACACATTCACCCAGGCATATATATATTTTAGTCATTTTTTTATTTTTTCTCTACTTGTACTTACATCTATGCCCATACATATATATAATATTGCACGTTATTGCCAAGTCCATAAATGGAGAGTATAATCCAAAAAGGTCTATTTAATATAAAACATTAAGAGATAGATCTGCATAGAGAGTCTAATAGATATTACCCAGATCAATATGATATACATAAAGGAAAACTTAATACATCATTTAAAGTGATTACGAAATATAATTTATTTTGACAGTTGAATATACCCATCTCTTCAGACCACAATTTCATTTAGTTTAAATTTCTCCAAATACACAAGTGTATATGTGTATATAGACATGTATATACATAAATACACACACACTCACACACACACACATATATATAATATATATATAAATATACCCCACACATACACATATATGAATGTATATATGCATCCATATTTATATATATATATATATATATATATATGTATATATATGTATGTATATATATATATATATGTATATATATATATACACACACACACTTATACAACATATATATGTGTATGGATGCATGTATATACACAACTATATATGTGTGTGTGTATGTACACATGTATATACACAACCACATACATGTGTATGTGTGCATGTAAATATGCAACCACATGTGTATATACGCAACCACATATGTGTATATCTGCATATATATATATATATATATATATATATAATGTATCTACACATTCTTATGTATATGAAGATACACATCGCTTATATATATATATATATATATACACATACACACACGCATACACACACGTATATACATAACCACGTATATATATATTAATGTATATTTGGGATGCAATCTTTTAATTAAACATGTTTTGTTAAAAATTACTTACATAAATAAAAAGAATATTTTAATTTTTCCAGTATTCTTGTTCCTTTTTGCTGAATAAGAGTGTAAAAATGTTCCATAATTTTCGATTTTCCTAGTGCTTTTAACCACTTCACTGGCCATTTTCAAGGGTTATTTTTTTTATGTTGTTATTTCTTCATGTTTGACTGTAATTTAATTTTTTGCGTTTTTATGTTTTTGAAAATTAGTGTTCTTTAAAGCTATCACATGATTTACAAGAACCCTTAAAAAAATTTTGTTTGAAAATACAAAAATACTATTTAAATCCCAATATCAAAGGCACTTCATTATAAGAGAGGGACTATATATCAAACAATTTTCTCCTACCATCAGCCTTACATTATTTAACAGTAGAAATGCAGTTTTGAAAGTTAAAAAAAAAAGACAAAAAAAAAGACAGATGTTCATGCAATACCCATCAGGCTGCATCATGTGAAAGCTTTAAAGAACTCTACTCTCAAAACAATATGTTGTGCATTGTGGTGTGGTGGATATTGGCTTGGAACAAGAAATCGGATAGCTCAGGTCAAATTCCAGTTGAATTTGTTGCCTTCACTTATGCGTAAATACCCTTAGGAGAGATACTAATCTGTTTCTTTTCTTCAGCTATGGGTCAACAAGACAGATTGTGTTCTGTAACCTTGGTTGGCAACCATTCTATCACAGAAAGTGATAGCAACCTGCTGCAGGAAAATCTTCTGTCAAGTTAGTAATGTCTCTTTTGAGACATGATCGCCCCAGCATGTATCATGTATGGCACTTACTGACTGTCAAAACAGTCATATGTAGCTGACACTTCTACTCAATCAGTTTCTTTTCTTGCACTTCTTGCCAATGAAATTCTCTTCCATAAATTTGCTTTCCTGATAGCTACAATCTGTCATCTCATCTACTTGACTTCCATCTTTCTCTTATCATTTCCTCAACACCCCCAGTATCCTGTTCTTTCTTTTTGCTCTAATCTTATGTAACCTCCTTCACACTAGTATTCCCATCCTACTCTTATCCATTCTCCCGACATTTCCTGTAACTTCTTTCTCTTTCTTTTCACTCTCATGTATACCCTGCACACCAGTGGCAGTACTGCCTTGCTTTGGCTGAAACAATTATAAAATATTTGTATATACATATTTTTTTCATTTGGCAATGAGTTATTTCCACCAACTAGGTTTCAACCATTCGGTATTTTCAGGGGATTTATAATAAATTATAGTTTTTATAAATTACCTGAAGATACTGAAAGGTTGAAACCTAGGTTGTGGAAATAACTCATTTCCAAGTAAAAAATATTCATAAATCCTACAATATAAATGTATTAAACACTTTTTAATACCACTGAGTACTGGTCTAATTTAACTATGACCAAAATTCATTTTATATATATATATAATCATTCACTAAGAATTTGTTTCTATGTCTGCAAATTGTCATTAATTCACTTCTTTTGATCCATTATTTAGGGTTATTTAGGGTTTTAATATTATAAGTTTTTTCTAAAAGCAAAAGTTACATTTATTTCCTATTCCATTAAAAGATTTGGTTTTCGTGGTGATTTCCCAAGTAATAGTTGAGTTTTGGTTGTTACTTTTTAAAAACCAAGAATATTTAGAGGGGCAGTATTATTCTTGTATTTAATATTATTCAAAGTCAGTTTATGAATACTGAATCTAGATTTCCAAAGACAGTGTGTTGATCCAAAGTTGAACTTGGTATCGCTGTCAGAATATATACTACCTTTGTAAATTATACATTTGGTCATACATTTTTTTTTTTTAATCATTTCACCCCAAGCAAGGTGGAAATGCCACTGATGTGCAGGGGGCTACATAAATGTAAAAAGATTAATTAGAAAAGAGTGAGGAGTACAAACTAGTTAGAAAGGAACAATAGAAAGCTGAGAAAGCAGGTGCGATGACAGATACATAGGTGGAGAGAAAGGGAAGGTTATACAGGGGAAGGGAGAGAGCTAGAGTCCAGTGGTTAGTAGATGAGTATTGACTTTGCATTTAAATTTCTGGAGGTTGTAGCCGTCAGGAAAGCAAGAATACGGGAGCGAGTTCCACAGACGGGAAGTGCGAGAAAAGAAGCTGCAGGAGTAGAATTGTTGTCTGCATTTGGTTGATCTAACTGTGAATGGGTGAGACCCAGTTGCCAGTCTGGTTGCACGAGTAAACACCTGTTGAGGAGGCATCAGTGACTTAAGCTCGTCCGAGCAGAAGCCATGAAAGTATTTATAGAAGAAGCCATGAAAGTATTTATATTGACCATTACGTGGGCAGGTCATGTTTTTTCAGCAGTTAGAATTATTTTTGTTAATGTTACTGTAATTGCTAGTGGAGTTAGTATTATTTTGCAGGTTGGACATGATTTTATTTAATAACTCATTGTTATGTAGTGAGATATATTTATCAAAGCTCTTTAAACAAATATAACTAATCTTGACATTGTTTTTATTGAAAATCTTTAAGTATAAGGGAATGATTGAAATGTTTGTGGATTAAGTTTAGGAAAATTTTATCGATGTTTTGATGTTATTACTAAAAGGTGTTTTAAACCATATGATATTATATTTGCATGATTTTAGTATATGTTTTACTTTTATCAGAGTATTCTAAACTAACATTGATTAATTTTAGCTAAGACCTTAATATATTTAATTTTACTGTTATCAAAAACTACCTTATTACTAGAGTTAGAAGATAATCTAAATTGGATAGATTGATGGATATTGCCTAGTATTCTATGGTGTGGGGTAAGAATCTTTGTGAACATATTTGTGGTTGTGAGAATCTTTAGCATATGGTTTATAAATTCCATTATTTAGGTCGAAAGTTACATCAGTTTAAACAAAATAGTGATATCCTCTACAACATGGGATTAGTAATATAGGACTCTGAAATATAATTTTTGTTTTCTTCCTTGTCACAATTTTAGTATTTTCTTCCACTTTTAGGTTTTGGTATTAACCTAATTAAATTATACATTTAATAAATAAAAATATTTGTACATCCGATTTATTATTTATAATGACATTAATTTAAGGAAAACTAATATCTAATTCAGTCAAAAAAAGTTTAGTTCACCTGATGATTGCATAATGAGTAAAACTTTGAGTTGTGCCTAAAATATAGAATAATATGTGTATTTATTAATATATCAATATATATCAATATATATATATATCCATCATAGAGACCTGTTATTAGGAATACTTGTATACATATTAATACATACTGTTTATTATATATATATAAATGTACTTAGAAATACACATTAAAGATTTTTGAAATTAAAAGGTTACTGCATGAGTAATCACTTAAGCATAGGTTGGGAATAATAATATATCACAAATACAAGACTTGCACACTGCATGAAGTCGATACACTGTTAGTAACTGCTAGTCAGTATAATCACTTTAATCTAATTTCCAATAGTGTCCAGTTATATGAGAATAGGAACATCTCATTCCTGTATACAGGTAGGTATACAACAATATTTAAAAGTTGGGTAATAAGATAGAATTTTTTAAAAGGTTTTAAAAATAATTGAAAATTATTATATTTGGTACAATTATAATTATTTTGTACCAGCTGTATGGCCTGGGGTCGCTCGGGGTATTTTAGTGGTTATGTTGAAATGATAAGGTCAAGTGCTTATTGAAAATGCTCCAGTATGAGGTTGCTGTGACACATAAGTTAAAAAAAAAAGTGAAGTAAGTACTGATTTTTGTTGTATTTGTAAAATGGGATTCATGCTTGGTCACTATTGTTAATAAATGGGAATGATGTATGTACAATGCAAAGAACGAGGGTGGGTGTTACAGGAGCCTGTAATGTGATGCACAGATGTTGTGATGCAGAAGTGGATGCATTGTTCCTGCAACTTTGAAGGGGTTGGCACCTTGTAGAAAAGGTAAAATTGTTATGGCATGTAGGGAGAAGTTACAAAAAGGACCTAATTTTTGTTGGAATACAACTGTTTCAGAGAAATAAACGATTGCAAAAAGCAACATTTTTCATTAATTCTTGCTGCACCATGTGTGTCAATTAAAACTTTTGTTCGCCTACCAAGGCATCAGACCTTGATCTACCAGTGACTTGAATTTGGTTGAGTATAAGTGAAGCATCTTGGAGAAATGCATAAAAGTGTGCAAAAGACAATCCAAAATTATGTTTGTCATTGATTTTTTGATGAACCCTGTACACTGACTTGAAAATTTTTTGCATACATCAAAGGTTTATATCATGATCAAAAAGTGACCCAATTCTGGTTGAAATCAGACAAAGGGTTTCAGAGAAGTAGGGTTTGTTAAAATGGAGAGACAAACACATACATCCATTTTTATAAATATAGATATAAATACACTTCAGATTGCATTTTGCATAGTCAAGAGTTGTTAATACCATATATACTAGTGTACAAGATAACTTTGCATATATGACAACCCCCAAATTTCAAAGTTAAAATGTAGGTTTCTATATTCACCCTAAAAGATGATCTCTTCCCTCTAAAAGTTGTATTTTAAAAGGTATGGCTTTTTTTTTCTCAAATTCTAATAATAAAAATAAACAGGGGGAAGATATTGTCAATTAACTACCACAATCTACAATACTCTGTTAACCAGCCACATGTTTCCCTGTTCTTGAATGTGATCTTTAAATGACTTGTTGAGACACACAGTTGTGTTTTTGTTTATCATCCAAAAAAGAAAGCAAGATCTTGACAATTAACTGCCACAATCTACAGTGTATGATGATGATTTTGAATTTCTCTCTTGACAAATATAAATTTTTTTGTTGTTGTGCAATCACAGCACCTATTATATAAAGTAGGAGCAGTTTTATTACATCACACTTTCATTATTTTATAACATAATGTGAATTAGGCTGTTTCAGTTGAAAATATTTGTGTGAATAGTACCAAGGCTGGGGTTAGCTTACTGTCAAAAATATCCCATGCTATCAACTTACCATAAATTCTGGGTCCTGGGTATGACAGTATTCTGCATCTGGCAGATAGGCCTATGATTAGGAGGTTGTGAGGAGCACTGACCCAATTGCTGTTGTCCTCAGGTCTGCCCTGACCCAGAGTGGTAGCACATGTTAGGGTCCCAGCTATAAGCAAATAGTTAACCCCCAAACTGGGGTCAAAACACTATGAAAGTACAAAAATAGACTTTTACAGAAACAGATACATAAAAAAAGACTTTTATAGAAAAATGTACATTTTTGAAGGAAAAATATTACCAACAATACATTTTTAAAGGAAAAAAAAATTATTGCCATAATACATTTTTGAAGAAAAAAAAATTTCCAGCAATACATTATTGAACACAAAACTAGAAGACATCTTCAGTTTTCTAAAATAATAAAAATAAAATTTTCATCAAAATCTGACTAAATCAACCTTTTCACTATAACTGAATATTACACTTAAAACCATTTAGAAAAAAATGTTTTTTTAAAAATGTTCTCCAGGTATTAATCTTCAACAAAGTCTCTTTGCAAAGTGGTGTGAGAGCCTCTTTGCAGAAATATCTCTGATAAAAAGATGTTCATTGAATTTCCTGAAGACAGCCCCCTATTTTAGACAGAATTTATTAAGGTTAAAAGGTTACTTTTTTTCCTGACATATATGGCACTCAGTTTTTTTCTTTTGTTCTTCTCCCTCTGTATGCCATGTCCCTTCAGGGTGTTAGTTGTTATAGTTCTCCCCAATTTCCTGTCCTTTGTAGTGTTTAATAAAGTTTATCATCTCTCCTAAACTCTGTTCTGCCATCCATTTACTAATGCTTGCTAGGTAGTTCATGCATTGTTTTCGTCTATCCCTCTTGCCTTCAACCTGACCTGTGAGTATAAAATTTTTTAAGCCCTCTTTCTTATAATTTCAACTATGGAAATTTCAACTAGCTCTTCCTGATGTTAAGTATAAGTGTCCTTTTGTTGCTGTTTTCTCACATGTTCAGACCATGGTATTCTCAGCATCTTTCTGTAGACCATATTTCTGTAATGTTGTCTTTTTCTCATCTGAAAGGAGATTGTCCAGCATTTAAGCCATATAGCAAACTAATAATACATAACAGTTCAGTATTCTTTTCTTTGTTTCTAACAAAACTTTTCTATTTCTTTATTACTTTGCTTAATTTTTGAAAGATATCTTTTGCTATCTCAAACACATTCAGATTTCAGTGTCAAACTTTCTGTCCTTTCTACAAAGCATGGCATTTTCTTTTAGGAACTCTTTTCGCTTGTACTTCATGAATTTAAGTGTAGTAATAGATTGGCAGCTAGATCTCATCATATAACTATTGAAATTATTAGATGTAACTGTAAGTTCTATTCTAATAGTTTCTTCTCTTGCACTTCTCATTCATGAAACTCTCTTCTAGCTTCTTAATGTCTTGTCAACTAGGATCTATAAACCTTTAAATGCAACAACAATCATTATCTTCTGACTCCTTGAATCCTGTTCTTTTGATTGTCATTTCTCCACCATAATGTTTGCTCAGTTTCCTTCTTGCTTTTCTCCTCAGCAACAATCTTCAAACATTTAGATGCAACGTCAGCCATCATCATCTGCCTCCTTGAAACCTTTTGTGTTTATTGTTCTTCCTTCTCAGTAATGTTTTCTCAAGTTTTTTCAGTCTCAGTAACCACTTACATGTTAGTGGTTTTATCTCCTTCTTGCAGTGCAATGATTAAAAAGAAGTATTAAATAATTTCTTAATGTAATTCTTACCACTCAGATTAAAATTTATGATAATTTATTTTTATGCTTGTGAGTCCATCCCTAAATTTATTAGAGATTTTATTTTTTTAATTACTTTGGATTTGTTGCTTATTTACAAAAAAAAAAAAAAAATTTGAGGAGTGAAATTTAATATTAACCATTTGCCATCTTTCAGAACTTAAAAATGTCAAGGGAAAGTTAGTTGATTGGACACGTGTCGATAAAAGTTGATAAAAATTATTAATATGAAATCTAAATAAATTTATTCTCTGGATTTTACAGGAATCCAACACTTGACAAGTAAGAGAATGAGGTTAATCAAAATGATCAAATTAATTATTTGGATTCACTCTCATTACAAGAGTTTATTATGGAATTGGGACCATTCCTAAACACAAAAATAAACACTCTACAAAAGACTGATGTCAGTGATGACAAGAAATTCTCAAAAGATCTATATTACAAAAAATGAAAATTATTTTTGATCTTGTTTATCTTAAAGATTTCATTGAACTTCTATTATTTAAAAAAAAATCCTGGCTTCAAAAAAAAAAAAGAATGTCAGACTGTATATGGTTAACTACTGGTTCTGTCATATAGATTTTATTTCAAAGTTTCAAACTATGTATGGCCAGATGTGATGCATGCTGTATGTATGGCCAGATGTGATGCATGCTGTATGTATGGCCAGATGTGATGCATGCTGTATGTATGGCCAGATGTGATGCATGCTGTATGTATGGCCAGATGTGATGCATGCTGTATGTATGGCCTGATGTGATGCATGCTGTATGTATGGCCTGATGTGATTCAAACTCTATATAATACATCACTTAATAAGTCCTGGGCCTGACATAGATGGTGCCACTAATAAAAAAAAAAATTATATAAATGTTTATGAAGTACTAACCTTCAAATGGCATGTGACAAAATTTAGGCCCAGTCGGAATATTAGTTTACAAATTACATTTATTTAAGTGAAGCTACTGTTGCTAATTTTCAAAACAATGGAAAAATCTGAATTTCATGTGTTGGTAAAGCATTGCTTTCTGATGTGGAAAAAATAGTGTTCAAGGAAAGCAATGGCTTGATAAGTATTATTCAGACTCTGATCTGTCAGAAACAATGATTAAGAGGTGCTATGCTGACTTTAAACATGGTCATATCAAAAGACAGTGTATTCACCATTTTGCCTGAATGTTTGTCAATTAAAAACCTGTGTTGAAAGTTGGTGCCGTGTTTGCTCACAGTAAATAAAAAAAACAACAATGCATCAACAATTCAGAGCATTGTTTGCAACTTTTTCAATGCAACAAGAAGTTTTTGTTTAAATATGTGACAGTGAATGAAACCTGGATCAACCACTTCACCCTGGAGTCAAATCGGCAGTCAGCTGAGTGAACAGCATCATGTGAAAGCTGTCCAAAGCGACCAAAGATGCTAACATCAGCAAGCAAGTTTTGGATCTCTGTATTTTGGGATGGGCAAGGTATTTTGTTCATCGATTACCTTGAGAAAAGAAGAACCATCAATAGCAAATATTATCTAGCATTATTGGTGTATTTGAAAGAAGAAATTGCCAAAAAACAGCCACAAATGAAGAAGAAAAAAGTGATCTTTCACCAAGACAATACACCATGTCACAAGTCAATCACAAAAATGGTAAAAGTACATGAATTGCACTTCAAATTGCTTTCACATCCACCTTATTCTCCAGATCTGGCCCCCAGTGACTACTGGCTGTTTACAGAGAAAGAATACTCCAGAGAAAGAAATTTGGCTCCAATGAAGAAGGGATATCGGAAACTGAGGCGTATTTTTATGCCAATAACAAATCGTTCTACAAAAAAGGCATTGAATTGTTAGAGAAGCATTGGAATCAGTGTATCACCCTAAAAGAAGTTTATGTTAATGAATAAAGTCAAATTTTGCCTAAAAGTTATTTTATTAGTTAGGCCTGGGATTTATTGAGTGATGTTTTATGGTCAGATGTAATGCATGCTGTGTGTATGGCCAGGTGTGATGCAAACTCTGTGTGACAGTATGATACAAAATGTATGTATAGGCAAGTATGTTAATGTATAAAAATCATGTCAATTTTTGTTTCTAATTATCTAAACTTATTTATAAATGGAACTTTGTCTGTGTGTGTATCAATTACCTATAGACTCCAAAATGGCTGAACCGATTTTCTTGAAAATTTACACAGTTATACTATATGCATTTGCGATTGTTCTTAGCTAGGTTTTGTGTTGAGGTACCCCCGATAAATATCGGAAATTGATAATTGAAAAAATTGGGTTATAGAAGGAGTGGTCAGATTTTAATCAAATTTGATACACTCATAGACAAAGACATAAGAAACGATATTCAGAAGTTTCAAGGTTGTAGTTCTTACAATAGTGCACAAAATCGATAATATATATATATATATATATATATATATATATATATATAAAAGGCAAGATGTTTGTGTGTGTGTGTGTCTGTTTATCTGCCTGTTGTGTCTGTAATTTTTTCAGCCCTTTTATTTTAGTTTTTGCTTTGGGTTTGGCTCTAAGTAGGTATAATTGTAGTTCTTAGTCTCAGCCATGATACCATTTACTTAGACAACTTACTTAGCCTTCAAAATTCAGTTTACAATGAAAAAACTTATTTGATATCGATGCCAGGAAATCAAAATTTGACTTACATCCATTCATTTTTCTTTCAGTCTATGGTTTCACTTTAACTGGAAACAACTATTGCTTTTTAGTCTTTTGTGCCAACGTCGAAAGAGTCTGAGCTCCAGGACCATTGATTAGTTTTAAAGCTTTCATTACACCCAAGCAACGCTGGGCTATACTGCTAGTAATTAATTAGTGATATCATCTTATGCTTTCAAAAATAAGAGAGAAAAGAAAATCAGTTCTTGTATCTTTGTGGCTTTTCACATTTCACCTGATATATTTCTCAGCACTGTCACTTTCTGTGACTTCTGTAGACTACCACATCTCATCATTGGGTAAAAAAAAACAACCTTGGAGGCTAAAATAGAATGAGATTGTCCCTGTTAAACAAATTTTCGACTTGAAAAAATATTTTGTTATAGATTAAGCAAATTTTGTATTCTTCTTGGCTTCAGACCACACTAGAATGTTGGTTAACCAATAAGAACAAAATAAAAAAATATTATTTTTATGTTCTATGTTTTTCAGTTCTCTGTTAAGATTTTGTCATTTATTGTTTCTTTCAGTATTACACTATGATTTACTGGAACATTGACATCTACTGACAGAATTTCTTTTTTCTTTTATTATTATTATTCATTTGTAATCACAAGTCAAGTGTCTTGCAATGAAGATTAAGCAACAGTTTCTAGCTGACTTTAAGCTGCCTCAGTGTAGGATAATCATTAATTAGTTTAATCTGTCTGACAGTTACGACTGAGTAATGGTAATATTAGACATTCCCTTTAAAGAAAACATTTGGCATTCATTGATCAGCCAAGCAGTGCTACCCAAGTTAGGCTTTCCTTCACTCCCTGGTCATTGTAATCTGTTCTCCACATCTCTAATGGTAATATAGACAGTTCCTTATAAGGAAACATTTGGCATTCATTGACCAATCAGCCTGTGAAACTCAAGTTAGGCATTTGTTCACTTCAAACCCTGGCCATTAGAATGGGATCAAAGTGTAGCATCTGTCTTCAGGCAGACAAATTACATTTTATCTCACAACTTTGGTCATGGAGATTCTAATTCTGCAACAGAACCTCCTTTATTGCACCAATGAGGTGGGGTGTAATATCAATGCCAGTGCAACATTGATTGTAGGAACTGGATAAATTTTTACCTTAGCCAATGTGCACATGCTTGGGCTCTCCAATTAAAAATTGGCCTTATGCCATATCCTGTCACTGCCAAGAGGGGATGAGTAAATATCAAGTGAAGTATCTGTCCATTTTATCTTTAATGTTAAAGGTAGTATCAGCTGTTTCCTTATAAGGAAACTCTTGGCATTTATTGACTGAATGATCAGTGCTTCTGATGATTAAAATTTATAAAATCTTTCTAGAAAAATAGGTTTCTCAAGTTCAGTAACTTATCATTCTTTCCAATATTGATTGGGTGGGGGGATGCAGCATCCTTCTTAACCTTTTGTTCAAAGTAATCTGGAGTGAGAGCAACACTGGAATCCAAAGACATTGTGGAATGGCCAAAGGTGCATTCCAGAAGCTAAGCAGTGTATTAAGAGACAGAAAAATTTCATTAGAAACAAAGAAAAGAGTATTGAGCTGTTATGTGTTATCTATCCTTCTAAATGGCAGGGAATTTTGGACAATCTTCTCAAAGATGAAGTGACTTGCGGCAACAAAAATGTGGTTCTGCAGAAAGATATGAGGATATTATGGACTGAACATGTGAGCAACAAGAAGGTTTTAGAGAAAATGGAAACAAAAAAGAAACTTATACTCAATACAAGGAAGAGAGTTGAAATTTTTGGGGCAAGTAATGAGGAAGGAGGGCTTGTAAAATCTGATATGCACAAGGCAGAATAGAGAAAAATAGGGAAGCAGCATATAACATAATTGATGAACTTTTGTAAATTGATGGTAGAACAGATTTTGAGGGAAATAGCAAAAAGACAAAATTAATTTGAGCTACGAGAGACAGGAAGATGAACAGGGCCATGATCATCTATCTTGAAGAGACACATCACATTAAAAAAGAATCATTAATAAGGTTAATCTAATTGATGATTACTACTACTGAATATTGAATTTGATTCTCACTGGATGCCTCGTTCATGATTTGACATTAAACAACCTGACAAGAGTTAACATGTAAAATCAACCAACCTAATCTAGTTAGTTGATTTTTTAGTAATTTCTTTTTTTCATGACTTCAATTTGTCTTTGACTTTCCAATTCTTCTAACTTCTTTACAAAGTTCTTTTAGACTGTTCCATGCAATACCAGTAATAGATCATCGTCTCTCATCTTCATATTTTACAATTTTGTCAGTTTTTTCACAAGTTGTAAATATTTTTCAGCTTTCAATTTTCATAGAGGTATTTTTTTTCAATTGTATTCTGTGTTCTAATTGAATAGGAAAATCTGACAAATTGTTTTGTTGGGGATTGAATTTGGTCTCTTGGCCTGGAATGGTGATCCCCTTAAATTTCAATATCTTAAAGAATTTTCTTATATTCTCTAGGTCAAGTTGTCATTTGTGTATATATCCTTAGTTTGTGTAGTCAAATTCTAGCTATTAGCACAGTTACCAGTTGAGCACTTTCCTCACCCCACTCAAATATCCTTATCGTCATTGCTCATCTTTTTATTCTCCCTGTTTTTATTGCTTTTTTTCTTAACCTTCAGTTGTATTTCATATCTGGTAAGTAAGACTAAAATGATTTAACAAGGATAATGAAAATGATAATATATAAATAAATGGCAAATATTCATGAAGTCCTTATGTAAATTCCAAATGTTGATTAAGAAAGTGGAATCTAATTTGATGTTGCTAAGTCTTCAATGTTGAACTAAAAATGAAAGATAAAGCCGGCAAAATATTGAAAAATATCTATGTAACAATTACTTGCTGGCATATATAAATAAACATGTTTGAGATAGACTATTATCTTTCCTGCATAACCTCATGAACTTCATTTTTCTGATATAACAGTATACAGTAATTTGAGTGGCTCTTGGGTCTTGCATTGGTTAAAAATTAGCATGGAACCTCTCACACACATATGTGAGTGTATTTTAAGACAAAATAGAAAATTTTTTGTCTTAAAATATACTCAATTCTGTCTCTTGATATATAAAAATATATATTGTTGTTTCATACATATATATATATATATGCAAATTGTTAGATAAAAGCTTAAGGCTGAAAAAAATAAAATCAAGAAAGCCTAAATATAATAATACCAAAAACTATTTATATGATATAGGAGAGCATAGCAGATCCAAAAAGATGAAGATAGTCTAAAAGATTTTATCCAATTAATATAATTTTTTAATTAGATAAAAATAGAGGCCTTGATGGATATTATCCAGAGCATTATTTTGATTTTTCAATGGTCTGAAAGAGACAATGTAAATTTACATTCTTAAAATAATTCTTGATTTTAACCGTTTAACTATGTGTTGAGTTTCCTTTCAATATTATCTCTCTCTCTCTCTCTCTCTCTCTATATATATATATATATATATATATGCCCTGATGAATGTATTTAAGCATGAAACACTTTTGCTGCTAGGTATTGATTTCAGTGTCCCCTCTTATGCTTACATACATGATATCAAACATTTTTAATCCATAAATATTTAAATATAGCATACCATAAAATTATAGTTTCATCATATATATATATATATATATATGTGTGTGTGTGTGTTTGTGTAAAAATTCAGACAAAAGGAAAACTTCTTACAATTCTGAGGCAGGTATATATAAAATAATACATTAAAGAAACTTACAGAAAATTTAAAAATATGTATCAATGAACACTAAAAGTACCTTATGCACAGCAATATATCAAATGCATTAGTTATATATAGAAATAAATTCAACCACAAATTTCATCTAAAGAATGTCACATTTATAAAAAGAAGAAAGTAATTTAGTTAGATGGAAAATTCTTGAGAGTGCTACTATTGAATCTTAGCAAAATATAAATCTCTGCCTCTGGACTTTTTAAATATCTGCATTCCTGATGGAAATACTCTATTCCAAACTAAAATAATATAAATAATAACTATATTATAAAAAAAAAAATCAACAATTTTTTTTATTGATTTTTGCCCCAAGCAATGAGGTAAAGCCACTAGGAAATAAGTTACTGGGTGTGGAAGAATTAGAAAACAGAAACATTAAGGAGCAAGAACAAAAGAGTCAGGAGGATAATACAAACCACAAAGACACAAGGGTCTACTGGGTGTGGAAAAATTAGAAAATAGACATTACTAAGAAGCAAGAACCAAGGAAAAATAATCAGGAGGACAATACAAAGTCATCAAGATGCAAAGGTTTACTGGGTGTGGAAGAATTAGAAAAGAGAAATATTACTAAGCAGCAAGAACAAAAGAAGAGTAACCAGGAAAAGAGTAGAAAGCCACTAAGACATATAGAAAAGATAAAGGGAGGTAACCTTATGGTGATGGTAAAGAGACTTTGTTTATTAGACATTAAGTTACATCACTTCTATTATCTGCATCTTCCATAATTTACCTTAACTTTCCAGTTAGCCTGATGTAAAATTATGAGTGTTCTTAAAGTTTAAAATTTTGTAAAACTAACATTTTTATTTTTGTTTCTAAATGTTGCAAAATCCTTGCATTTGCCTTGATAAAGTTCATCAGAGGATGAAATGTGACAGCTAAGAGAAGTTTTCCTTTTGTCTTTATTCATATTTATATATAGGTACTTCCTAAAATTCATTAGAAAATGGGCATACATGAAAATATGCCCCAAATCAAAAGTTTTAATGTCAAAACCTTTGTTATTCTTAAGAGGAAAGACCAAAGAAATTTTTGACTAATAAATTATATTATTTTACCCTTTTAAGAACTTTAAAATCTTTTGTTTTTCTTCAAGTAGTGGGTGACTATAAATTAGTGTAGGGAATTTATTGCATCTTTATGCACTTTATGCACTGAAAACACATTGATTTGAAAATTCTTGAAAGTAATGAAACTTTCAGGACTTGTTCACAACTGAATGAAATTATTTTAGAAACATTTATGTTTTTGAACATTTTGGAAAAAATGTTTTTTAATCTGTTACCACCCAATTATTTAATCTTATGGACTTTTCAAGAAATTCATTTTTTTATTAGTTATAAGTAGAAGTTTTTGGAGAACTTAAATCATCAATTTTATTTTCTGAAACCTGATACTAAAAATCTGCTCTGAATCGTAAAATAAAAAATGAAATAAAGCTTCTTTTTTTTTTTAAATTCTGTATTAATTTCTAGCAGTTAGGTGATATTGTTGTTAAAAAATTATATTTACTAATCATAAATGGAATAACTTACTACAGTTCAGTAACCCCTAGTATTTAAAAGTAATTTTAAATTTTTTTGTGTGTTTAAATGTGTTCGTTTTTGTAAATACAGACATCTATATATGACCTCATCAGAAAATCATAGCAGTAACTATAGTAAATTCAAAGCCAAAGTAGTTAAGATTCAATAAAACATTAGATTACTCAGAATGTTTTCTTATGTTTTTAAGATTACTGGGTAGTTAAAAAATATATATAAAAGATATGTCCTGTGTAGAAAACATTAGTTTAATTTCCCAAACATTAGGCTGTGATAGAGCTATAAACACCTCCTAAAAAAATTTCAGAAAAGTGTATTTTACTTTTGAAAGATTCTTTAATAAAGATAATTACGTTGTTGAGAGAATTGTAAAAATTGCTAAAATTGGTGATTTTTAGCATTTAGTTTTATTTTTTTTTTTTCTTAAGAGCAAATGAACTCATTCCAATCAAAATACAGCAAAGTATTTTGTTTATAGGAGATATTAACTTTAATCTGTTAGCTTTAATAATAAATCACAAACTAGGTTAGTTAATCCAACTAAAAAGTGATTTAGGGTTAATCTAGGAGGTGGTAGTCAGTCAGTTAAGTGCCATACGTGAAACACGCTTGGGTGATCATGTCTCGAAAGAGGCATGACTGACTGGGCAGAAGATTATCCCGCAGTAGGTTGCCATTGCTTTCTGTGGTAGACTGGTTGCCAGCCAAGGCTATAGAACCCAATCTGTCCTGTTATTTAACCCATAACTGGAAGGAAGAGATGGATTAATACCTTTGTATCTCCAATATAAATGTATACTGTCACCACTTGGTGTTGACTTCAGTGTCCACTTACATAAAGCCTCTTGCTTGATGACATTAATTACAACAAAATCATTGCACTCCAAAAAGGTAATTCTGTATATTTTGTCAATGCTTATTCACAACTTTTAACTCTATTAAAAACTGTAATTGCTTTGTGAACTCTTATTACCTTTTCCAAATGTTCTAATCAATTTGGGTTAGTGTCATTATTATTATCGTCAGTCACGTAGGTAGGTGTGTATTATGTAGGAAGAAAGTGTTGATACTGACACATGTGGTCGAATATGGATCTCCAGGCAACAAATGTAACCATTTAATGAATTGTGCTATTGGGCTCACATGACCATATTTAGTATATAAAATTAATAAAGAAAATTAATTTCAGAATCAGAGTAGAGAAATTAAGATAAAAATAATAAACAGACATAATTTGTTTTGTTTTTTTAAACTATTGCAATTTTATCATTAAATATATTAATCATGACTTTTCTGAAAAATCTAAAGTTTGTGCATATAAAAGAATATTTAAAAATTAAACACGACATGAATCAACTGTGGAAGGTTAGAAAGTAAACTTGAATGAGTTGTTCTACTGGGCTCACATGACCATAAATATTTAATATATAAAGCATTCAGACTGTAGTCTGAGTATGTTTTGTGTTGTGTATCTTTCCAGTGTTGAGCGTCATTGAAGTGATTGTTTGTTAGTGAATTACTTGAGAGAATTATTCCGAGAGCATTAGTGTGTATTACTCAAAGGATTTGTTACTATGCTGACTTTATACAAAGATACTGAAATATTATTAGTTACCAAAAGTTCCATTCAGAATAATGTTACAAAAAAACTATAAAAGTGTGATTCTAGGGTCTCTGCACTTGATCAATCCCCGCCACATACTTTGGTTGCAAATCAGCATAGGATTCATTCATGTGAAGTGTGTCTTGGTCAGGTAGACTTTGTGGAGACCATATCTCTCTCTCAAGTTGAAGGGTCATGGCTGTTGATTCCATTTTGTAAATTTGCCATTTTGGCTTTTGACTTTAATCTAAGAAGCTCTCCATTCAACATTGGCTTTATCCATAGCTATGAAGCCCAGTCTACTCTATTGTGCTAGATGGCCCTAAGCCCTACAAGAAAATTAATCTGCCATTTGGCATGTTCTGTTTTCAGTTCTACTGGGTGTCTAGTTAGTTGCCTCTCCATAAAAGCCTAGTGGGAGAACATGTTTAGTTGCTGATGTGCTGAACATGCAACAAGTAGTACTGGGTTACATTATACCAAGTACCACTTATACAGGGAACTTACATAGTGGGTTTTTATGAAGTGGAATAAGAATTACTGAAACCAAAACTGGAATAAGTAAATTAATTTTGAATAACAATAGAGGCCTTTGGAAAAGTCATGAACTTATATTTTAATGTGCTATGCTAAACCATCAGATATTTTGACATAATTTCTTGTCACTGGCATGTCACAATAGTTGATAGAAAGACAAAAAGTAGCTGTTAAACCAATTGCTTTCTTGGCTATGCAGTAGCAAAAAAAAATCTTTTTCCTTTATAGTAAACTTTGAACAAAACAATCTTATATGGCAGTCTGATAATGCTAGGAATTTCTTAATGACAGATTTACCTGTTATTGTTTTGCTAACAAGTTAATTGGGAAAAAAATTTCCTCCCTTTGTCTTTTTTTTGCCAATATTCATAGGTTCTTTTTTGTGCTGTCTCTTTAAGATGTTGGTGGTCATGGCTCTCCACAAATTCCTATCATTTGAAGCTCTTAATTTTATTTTTTTATTATCCCCCACTAAGGATGCTGCGAATATCATGGATTGAGCATGTGAGCAATGATGAGGTCTTGGAAATGATGGAAACAAAAAGGAAATTAATACTGAACATCAGGAAGAGACAGCTGAAGTTCCTGGGACATGCAATGAGGAAGGAGGGCTTAGAGAATCTGATACTACTAGGCCAGATAGAGGGAAAAAGAGACAGGGGAAAGCAATGGATAACATATTTGAAGGACCTAATCAGGTGGATGACGGAACGAGAATTGCATGGTGTAACAGGAGAAGGTGTTCTCAGAGCCACAAGGGATAGGGAAAAGTGGAAGGCCATGATCGCCTACGTCCTGAAGGGACAAGGCACATAAAAGAAAAAAGCTTGTTCCACCATCCATTTACTGAAGCTCACTAGGTAGGTTATGCATTGTTTTCCTATGTCCCTCTTACCTTCAACATACCTTGTCAGTATAAAATTTTCTAATCCTTCTTTCTTCATTACATACCCTAAAAATTTCACTTGTTTCTTTTTAATGATTACTGTAAAATAGTGAAAAATATTACCATTCTCTTGCAGGAAATTTTTCTTTTCTTATGGCAGTCTAAGTGAAGCTATTTGTACAGTGCATGCTTACTTGAAAGGTGGGTGGAAGATGAGGATGTTTTCGAGACGAGCGAAGCCAAGTGTAAAGACAGAGCTAGATTCAGACAGTGGGGAGCCAAATGGGAATAAAAATGTTTCCACTGTGTTGCATTCTCTGCTGCTACCACAGGCTGGAGATTCGCTAAAATTTCCCACCTGCATTTCATTTCTCTCCGATTTTATCCTGTCACAGTTAATTTGGAACACAATAACTAAATTTAATCATCATATTTCACCTATTGCTCCTCCCCACCAACCTTTTTTATTCTTTTTCCTTGGGTATTCATTTTTAAACAGTGTTAAGTTTTTATGAAATCATAGAAAACAAATATAAAAAAATAAAATGTATATTTTATATTTTTAATCATTTCATCCCAAGTAAGGCAATAAAGGATGTGTGTTTTGGTGTGGTGAACATCGGTTTGGAACGAGAAATCGGGGAGTTGAGTTTAAATTCCAGTTGAACTCCTTGCATTCCCTTGCCCTGCAAATACCCTTGAGAACTGTATTAATTCATCTCTTCCCACTAATTATGGGTTAAATAACAGGACAAATTGGGTTCTATAGCCTTGGCTGGCAATGGGTCTACCACAGAAAGTAATAGCAACCTACTTCGGGAAAATCGTCTGCTCAGTCAGTTATGTCTTAATCGAGACATGATCGCCCAATCATGTATCATGTATGGCACTCAACTGACTGATGTGAAGGCAATAAAATATCCAAGTGGTTACAGAGTGTGTGAGAATTTAAGAAAAAAAAGCACAATAAAGGAGAGAGATCAATAAAATATCTATGTATTTAAAGACTTAATAGATTTTATTTTTTAATCCAACATATTTTTATTAATTCAAACATTATTTTTGGTGGATACCTGAATTTGAGTCGATACTCATCTATTTTTTAAAACGTTTATTTCATCTACCCACCTGAACAAGTTGTCTAGGGTATGTAGGCCAGTGCATAAAATAAACATGGTTTGAAAAATAAATGACAAATCTACTCAAAGACAGGTATCCAACACAAAAAATAACATTTAAGGTTATATATATATCTATATATATATATACATGAAATTTCATTATTTTAATCTAAGTTTAAATCTCCTGTAGAGGCCTGAAGAGCAGAAGCAAAACCTGTTGCTTCACTTTCAAAATGTTGTGAAACATTAAGTTACACACATTCATTTCATTAATTAGATTTTGTACCTTTTAAAATATCTTCAAATATATATATATATATATATATATATATATATATATATACTCACTAAATATGGCATTATAAATGAATTATTGTTGTACATATATGTTCACTTTATACAGCTTTTCAAGTCCTTGCAAGTTGTTTAAAGCCAGAATTTTTTGTTATTTTAGATAATGATTTAATGATACAAATCTTACTAATTAACCCATAACTTGTGGGGAGAAGAGGTGGATTCAAATCTTTCTCAGGGGCATTTGTGTGTAAGTGAATATAATGAACCAATGGTAATTAGAACTCGGTTCTCTCATTAGCACATCCAAGCTTACAGCACTTGTATTCTCAAGTACCCATCAACTACTGACCAGGCTTGATGTTGCATAATTTTGGTGATTGTACAGGAACCAATGTTTTAAATGTGATGTATCCATAAGCCTAATATATATATATATATATATATATATATATATGTACACTTATTTTATGGATAATGTTTACCTTAATTCTTAACCACTGACAAGCCTTTTCTTACTGATTTTCAATACACAGTGTACAGATTAGATGCCAAGATGCAGTAAATTAAGTTTTGTCAATGCTATAAAAACAAACACATTAAAAAGAAGAGGAAATTGGACAAAAGAAATTACAACCACAATAAATGGCAGTATACAAAAAACAAAAGATATATTAGAAACAGCTGGTGGATTTTCATTCCTCTCTTATCTGATCTTCATTAAGAAATGAAAATACTGTGCACAATATGACTAAAAGTCAGTCAGTTAAGTGTCATACATGATACACGTTTTGGTGATCATGTCTCTTTTGAGACATGACTGACCAAGCAGAAAATTTTCCTGCGGTTGGTTGCTATTACTTTCTGCAGTAGACTGGTTGCCAACCAAGGCTTTAGAACCCATAGCTGGAGGGAGAAGAGATATTAATACCATTTCCAAAGTATTTGCATGTAAGGGAATGTAACAAATTCAACAGGAATTTAAACTTGGCTCTCCAATTTCACCTTTTCGGCCAATATCCACTTCACCACAATGCATGTCAATGACTGAAAAAAGAAAGTTAAAAAGTGAGAAGAAATATGTATTTTTCTATTTTTAAAAATTTGGTTCATCCCAAGCAAGGTAGTAAAGCCACTAAGACAAGGCATACTGGATGGGGGAAAATTAGAAAACAGAAACATTACTAAAGAGCGAGAACAAAAGTGTAATCAAATGGACAGTAGATGTTGCATTTAAATTTTTGAAGATCAAAGTTGGCTAAAATGCATGAAGCCATAAGAAAGTTTCGTAAGTGAAAAGTGAGAGAAAAGAAACTGTTAACAAAGAACTTACAGTTACTTCTAGCAAACTCAACTGTAAATTGATGAGACCTCATTGCTACTCTAGTTCTTCTTCTTTGGGAGTTGTGCCCCCTCAAGATGTAGGCAGTCATGTCTCTCCACAAATTAATAAAATCTTGTTTGCACAACAAATTTTTCTCTCCATTTTTTTTCATTATTATTGTAAACCATCTTTTCAAATGAAGTCAACTTGTTCTCCTGTGACTGACTGAACCGGCAAAGGAATGGCAATTTTTCCTATTAGTATAACATAACCTCTGGCTGAGTCCAGTCAGCCCTCCTGACTTTCAGTTGATTCTGCCCATGTTGTGTTGTTGATCTCAGATTAGCCAAAGCAGGATCACTTGTTGTCACTTGACGATGTTGGCCCAGACATGGTATATAATTAGACTGGTATATAATTAGATTTAAGACTGCAACAACATTTATATATATTTATATATATTGAATAAATACAAGATTTACAAGCACGTCAAAGCTGGTGACATTCATCAGTTGGCTGGTATTTTAAAATTACTTCAGTAACAATGTTTTCTGAGTTGGGGTTTATTCAATTGTCTTTTAGCAGCACTTCCATTTCAGTCCAACCATATTATTCAAACCACCATTCAAATCTCTTTCTACCTTCTCATACCAAACACAGGAGTGGAACTAATTTTGTCTTACACTCTGATTTTATTAAACAAGCACCAGAACCAGGGTGGTAAAGTTAAGTATGGGGATTCTATTTCCCTCACTGTATAACTCTTACCAGCTTGAAATCAAAATTACATTTAACCATTTCGACTTCCAACAGAAGTGGAGAAAACTCACTCCCTGTTATTGTCTGCCTGTTCTTATCAACTGTCTTAGTAATCAGTACACAGGAAATTCTCAATGCTGGATTTTGACTTAAGATCACATATTGTCAAAACCTACTGGCAAATATTTTGACTAGAATTAGGTAACTAGCTTTGATAAATTCACTTACTTCTCTCAAGAAAAGAATTTTACACTCAGTGAATCCTGTAACTGTATTTTCCACTTGTTAACATTTCGGATACTTTACCCGACAAAAAAAATTGTATTCTCTAATTTTAGAGAAATCTCTTCTTGTCTTGGAAATCACTTAAAATTAATACAAGCCATGTGAAAATAGGGTTATATTAGTAGTACATCATAAAAAAAACTTTATATAGCAGTATATTGGCTGGTTATTTTTATTTAGTAGCATATCAATCTCTATTGGTTATTTAATGCCAAAATCCAAACATTTTATAAGCAATTTTATTTGTTTATTTATTTTTTGAGATAATAATGTTTTTTTTTTTTTTTTTAATCATTTCACCCCGAGCAAGGCAGAAACGCCACTGATGCGCAGGGGGTTACATAAATGTAAAAAGATTAATTAGAAAAGAGTGAGGAGTACAAGCTAGTTAGAAAGGAACAATAGAAAGCTGAGAAAGCAGGTGCAATGACAGACACATAGGCGGAGAGAAAGTGAAGGTTATACAGGGGAGGGGAGGGAGCTAGAGTCCAGTGGTTAGTAGATGAGTATTAACTTTGCATTTAAATTTCTGGAGGTTGTAGCCGTCAGGAAAGCAAGAATATGGGAGTGAGTTCCACAGGCGGGAAGTGCGAGAGAGGAAGATGCAGGAGTAGAATTGTCGTCTGCATTTGGCTAACCTGACTGTGAATGGGTGGGACCCAGTTGCCAGTCTGGTTGCACGGGTAAACACCTGTTGAGGAGGCATCAGTGACTTAAGCTCATCCGAGCAGAAGCCATGAAAATATTTATAGAAGAGACAGAGGGAGGCCACATTTCAACGATGGGAAAGTGGCTGCAGTTGAGTCGCCAGATCAGTACCTATCACATTACAGACTCTCCTTTGGAGCTTGTCAAGAACACTGAGGAGAACGGCAGGGGCACCTGACCATAAATGGCAGCAGTACTCCAAGCACGGACGGATGGTTGACTTGTATATATGCAGGATGGATTCAGGTGGAAAAAATATTAGTATTACAAATCTTACTAATTAACCCAGAGTATTTGCATGTAAGTGAATAGAAAGAATCCAGCTGGAATTGGAACTTGGCTCTTTGATTAACAATTCCAAACTATTATATGTTACATCACCTGCTCATTGAAATTGACATCACCTGGTATTACCCAAGAAGTCACCTACCTAGGTACTGACCAAGCTTGACATTGCTTAACTTTGATGATCATACTGGGACCCATGTTTGAACATGTTGTGGCCATAAGCCTTATGTGGCAGTAGAGGAAAGATTCTGTGTGTAGTCTTTAACAGTTTCTTCAAAGATTTAAGTTTTACTCACAATCTAAATTTCTTCTGAGTTGGATTTGTTGACCCATTTGGTAAATATTAGAGAGAAATGTGTTATTGTAAGTGGAGCAAAATATGAGGGTCATTCAGTAAATAAGATGAATTTTTCGGTATAAGGATTTCTAATACAGATAGAAGCTTACTTATTTTTTTTATTTTTTTCCTTTACTTCTTTTTCAAATGGATTTAATATTTTTTGCACATTGAAAAAAAAAACTTTGCGTTTTGGAGATTAACAAAGATGGCTGACCAAGAAGCATGCTCCAGGATTGAACAGGTATCAATTATCAATTTTTTGGTTGCTAAAGGGTGCAAACCAGCTGAAATTCATAGGAGAATGTCAACTGTGTATAGTGCCACATGTTCAGCCAAACAAATGTCTACAAGTGGGCTAAATTGTTCAAAGAAGGATGGAGCAGTGTTGAGGATGAAGACAGGCCTGGGAGGCCTACAGAAGTGAGGTCTCCTAAGGTGATTAAATCAGTCAATGATGACAGTGGATGACATTACAGGGACTCTGAGCCTATCTGTTGGGACAGCACACAAAATTGTCTATGATGACCTTACCTACTCAAAGGTCAGCTGCCGGTGGGTGCCAAAGATGCTTACTGCAGAGCATAAAATAAAGAGGGTTGAGTTGTCCAAGCAGTGTCTCTCCCACTATGAAAAAGATGACGATGAGTTTCTGTAAAAGGTGGTCACATGTGACGAGACATGGGTTTAGTACTATGAGCCTGAGTCCAAATGGCAGTCCATGGAGTGGAAGCACGCAGGCTCTCCAGTGAAGAAGTTCAAGTCCCAGCAGTCCACAGGGAAGGTGATGCTCACTGTTTTTTTTTATATGCAAGGCCCAATCACCATTTCATTTCTTGGGAAAGGAAGCACTGTGAACAGTGCCAACTACTGTGAACTGCTGAGACAGATCAAGAAAGACATAAAGAACAAATGCAGGTGTCATCAGTCACATGGAGTTGTCTTGCATCAAGACAACCCAAGGCCTCACACAGCAGCCCAAACAGTGCAGACCATCAGTGAGCTGTGCTGGGCACTGCTACCTCATCCCCCTTACAGCCCAGACCTTGCCCCTTCAGACCTTCACCTATTTGGTCCCTTGAAAGTGTTCACGAGAAGCACGAAGTTTGAAAGTGATGATGAAGTCAAAAGTGCTGTGAGCAATTGGCTGAGACATCAGTCAAAAGATTTTTACGCTGAGGGAATATGGAAGCTTGTGCACAGATGGGAAAAGTGTGTGACACTGCTGGGAGACTACGTTGAAAAAAAAAAGTAAGTTTCTATCTGTATTAGAAGTCCTTATACCAAAACATTCACTTCATTGAATGACCCTCATAAAGTAGAGTAAAGTCAAAGGGCAATAATAAAAAATAAAATCCAAGACTTTACCTATGTTTCATTTTTCTATATTAACTGATATGTTTCGGAAAGGGATATATATATATATATATATATATATATATCATTCAAGGTAGTTAAGTGGTTTAGGCAAATGTAAAGAGGTAGAACAATCTAGTAAGTAGATGTAATAGAAAGTACTTGTCATATGCAGTATCCTGAGATGTAGGCGTAGTCAATAGATGTAGACCAATAGATCTCTAGTGATAGATCTCTTGTGGAAGACTAATATACCTCTCTACATCCTCGCCTTAGACTGTATTTATGGCTAACACCAGCCAATCACATTCCAGTGAGGAGGAACCAAGGTGTAAGCATGTTCATTATTTATTCATTACATCATTAACATTGCAGAATCTCTAAATATATAGCAAAAGCACCAGACCAGACATGCAGTAATGTTCAAAGCAAGGATGAATGCTGTATAAAATAGATTCTAAAGAAAAAATTGTCTAGTGTGACTCAGTGAAACAACTTCCCTAGCCATAGATTTAGCACTTGATTCAACATACGCTTTCCACTTCACATCAGCAGAGAACATTAGCCTGAGAAGGTGCAATGAGTCACTCCTCTGGAGGTTAGCATCAGCCATGACGATGGATGGCAGAAAGGGGTCTTTCAGATGATTAATAGAAAGCAGTTTTGTTTTGACGGAAATTAAAAAAACATTCTTTGCTCCTATTAACAGCAGATTTTAGGTCACTTTTGAGATTGGCTGCCTATTTGACCTTATTGAATCTCTTTTTCTTCTTTTTAATGTTGTATTATATTAGGGCCTAAAATCTAACAGAATGATAACATTTAAAAACTTTTCTAGCATAGGGTGCTGCCAGACAAGCTCTGTAGTTTATGCATCTCTGGCATGGTTATTCAGTTATCAAGTTTCAATAAGGATCCTTGCTTTGAATGTCTATTGGGACTTAAGTAGAACCCATGTATAAGATCCATCACTGAAGAGGAAAGAAAAATGGTTGGTTCATTGTACCACTCAGAAAAGTATCTTACAGTTGTATAAAAAATCAAAGCTGTTTTGATGGGATTGTTTTTTCAGACATTTCCATTCATACTGAAAGTTAGACAAATTGTCAAAATTAATTCTTTGATGAACATGACAACCAAGTTCATATTCTTTTGCTTTGTTTCTTTGGATCCAAAAGTTCAGACAATTGCAAATTTACATTATTTATAGTATGACTATTGTCCTCATCTTTGTTGTTATTATCACAACATTTTGGTTTTTGAGCCCTTCAGATTTCTGTAGATATCTGTCAATCCAATTAACCTTCAGGGAATTTTGAAATGGAACAATTTCACCTCCATAGATTAAGGGTTCTTGTCTCATTATTTCTAGTACTGCTCACTTATTGTGGCCATGTTGCCACTGAGCCTGTGTTTAAACTACCTCTCCCATGGATTGAACTCAAATCTACTTAAATCCTCTAAGCTGTTGTTTTTTTTAGGTCAATCTTAATTTCTAGAACTGGGAACCCTAAACATTTTTATTGCCTGCCTGCTACCATCTTTCTGCTTTCTGTTATACTTGAGTGCCTTCTGTCACTTTTCTTTTTTTACTTTTGCTGCTACTTAAACATTTGTTTCCAATTTTGGCTCTCTCTGTTGTCATTCCTTTTTCTTTTTTTATTAATGGTATTTATTTCTCTGCTAAGCCTACTGAAGAAGCCATCACAGTTTTGTATAGATTTCTTCAGATATGAAATTTCCTGTCTAGTATTTGTCCCTCATTCCACAGGTGTTGGTAACCAACCTTTTCCCTCTATGCATAATCAGCCATACGATATTTCATTGTCTCATTTCTAATTATAACTATTTTTTATATAAATAACACCACATTTCAGAATTTCAGACAGAAATTGTACATTTTCTTAAAATTTGGTAATGCTAAAATTGGATAGTGATAGATGGCATCATATTTTTACAATTCTAAAATGATAGTCAATATATCCTGAAAATTTTACCAGTATTAGTTGCATATTACCAATTATTGTGAAAGTATTGCATAATAAAATCTGGCATATAATATTTTTGTTTGTGCTGCTTTGATATTTTTGTCAAAGACATTAAAACTGTCAGAATATATAGGATAAGTGGGCTGTAATCATTAGGTTATGATTCTGGTAACTCATTAAAATCCGCAAAAGTTTAGACCAATTAATAAACTTGTCCATTTATTTGTTTGTGGATAGAGTGAATAAATTCCTTAATGAGGTCTACTTGTCCTTGTCAGTTTCTAATCAGTTCTTTGACAAAGATCAATAATGAATTATATAGTTAATCAAACTCTTTCTGGTAGATTTTCAT